>JAZGTK010014391.1:0-13766 GCA_036877625.1 Ambastaia sidthimunki
TGAGGGGCTGAGGGTGATGGGCAGAGGGCTGCTGCTTCAGCAGAGTCTGTGCTGCATGCCCGTCTCTGTGCCCAAGGCCATGCCCACACAAAGGCCCTCAGAGCAGGTGCTAACAAGGTCACAGTGCCTCTGAGCCATCTGGGCAGAGCCTGGTGCATCGTTACTGCACCTCTCTTTGTGCAGAGAGCTGTTTCTGCAGCCCCCTCCACCAGAGCTCAAAGGAATCAAAAGACACTTGCTTTCTTTGGAGGACTGTGTGTTTAACTTGAACCAAACAAAAGGAGCAGTAATTGGTTTGGAACAATCTGTCGCTGTGATGTGTCTGTCGCAATGAGCAGTTGGCATTACAATTTTGATATTTTATGTTTTGTTTTCCTTTTATATTGTTTCTGCACTTTTTAGTTTTGTTAATTGTGTTTTAGAAAATCATTTTAATACTACATTTGAGTAAATATAAATAGTCTATATAAATCTGTCTGTCAACCTAGTTAAATCCTCTTTTTTCCTTTTGATAAAGGCTAAATAAGTGCGGTTATGCTGAATATAAAGTTCTACAGAGCACAAAGTAAAGCTCATTACTGTTTGCAGTGATCTGCATTTACCCTCACACTGCGGCTAACAGTCCATCTGTAAGAAACTGTGAGTGTAAACATCCAGGATGTTTCCCAACTGCTGCTGGTTAGTTATAATTTATTCTGAGTACAGTTTTAGCATGATGGGCCAGAGGTACAAATGTAAATCTGTTTTTTCCTCTCATTTCTTTCTTGTAAACATCTGGAGGAAATTGGCTTTTCAAGATCAAGAACTGCCTTCAAATATCGCCTTAAATCTGGTCTGAGATTACGAAGGTCTGACCGCTGCAATAATCACAAATTACAAACCCAGAGGCTGGACACAGACCAAGAGTTCTGCAATGAGTGAATGCTGGGGAAAAACTGCCACCACTGGAGTCTAGTTTGTAATTTACGATTAGCCTGGACAAAATGGTATGTGCTCAGTTCTGAATAGCTGGAGACTGTTGGTTTCCTTTATAATTCTAAGTATGTATGGATATGTGCAATGGGTGTCTATGATTTGTGAGTTTACATTTTGACACAGCCAAAGCTGTATGAATCTGATTTATTCCTGGCTTTTGTGTGGCAATTAGCATTGCAGGGGGAATATCCTACACTTCCATTCTGCTCTCTGCTCATTTTCCTCTATTTTACGGCTTCGCTGCGGTCTGTCTCTGAAAGGCTTTTGGCTGTCATTATGTGGTTACCTGTTTGACATTTCTTCTTTGATTTAACCAACTGATGTTTTCAAATGGAGGTGTTTAAAATTTAGAATAATCAGATGGCCAAAACTGTAGCCTATTAAGGCAGGTAACCACAGCCAGACCTTTTGACTTGATATGCGTTCCAAAACCATTTCAAAGGCAACAGAAGAACTGTAATCTTTCTGTTTATTTAAAAGATTTGAGGGTTCTATTTTGTGGTCTGCCATGTGGCATTCCAACAAACATGAAAGAGAAGGTTCCATTCATAAAGAAACAGCAGCTCTTATTACTGAAGGACCCACACACACGCAACCGGGTGCACACGCAGGCCGGCTCTTATCCTCATTTATTGGCCTGCTTCAGCAGAGCTAGAGAGCCATAAACATTGATTAAAAATTCATTCCACGTCCAGTTGTTTTAGAGAAGGACTGTTGCATTGTACTAGTGTTTTTTGTCACCTAAAATATAGTTTAATGAAGCAGTTTTTTTACAGTTAGGCAGCATACAAACTTACAGTTTAAGATTAAGTGGTTTAATGAACACAGCGACTTAAGGTCTGAACCTTACAGTTGAGAATGGCAACCAATAGCTCTGTAGCTGGTCCAGTCATGGAAATGCTTTCCACCAATCAAAAGTCTGCATGTGTAAAACACAACTTATAGTACAGTTATTTTTCCAGAAACCATTTTTTTATGCTGGTTGAAAGTGTCTTTGCATCCTGATATCAATCACTATAGAAAGTGGTCTGAATATATTTTATTTAAATTAATCTTCTGTGGAAGTCATAAAATGTTCATCCAATCATTTCATTCGGTCTGAATAAAATGATAGGATGAGCTACTTGCCTGTCAAACTATGTATGCGTTCATGTGTTTGGAGGAGGCGTGGCTTTGAAAAGTGCTCTGAGGAGAGGGTGGGATCTTATGCTTTCAAAGCTAGGTTGCTATTGCTATCCTCTGAATTACACCATTTGCAGTAGAATGGAGATTGAGGCTTCTAAACATCCAAAGCACTTCCTGAAGGATTTTCTTAACAGCACTAATTAAATCTATGGCTCCTAATCTAGTATATACCTCTAATGCAGAACGCACACAAAGGCAACTAACCTAATCCACAGTGTTGAAAACTGCCTATACGTTTATTAGGACATTGGACTGCAGATAGACAACATGTGTGCACATTTTTGTACACATTTTTATGACTGCAATCCTTCTCTGATCTGTTACTGAACACTCTATTCTTCATCATCTGTCACACTCAATAAGACATAACAGGGCCCTTTTTTGTGACTTTCCCATTGAGTTTAAAGAACAGAGATGTCTTATGACATTCCTAATAGATATTAAAATCCTGTCAAAATTCTGCTCATGCACCGCTCAGGAAAATCCCTTGTATATCCCAACACAATAGAATGACATTTAGGCAGAAGAGAAAAAAGGGCTGAACTTGGTCTTTCTTGTGGGAATCCTTCAACTGGCCTGAAATAACAGCATTATCTTGAGAAAATCCCAGATTAAGCAGACAGGTAGGAGCACGGCTGCACTCCAGGAAGTGCTCAGGGTGGAAATGAGGTAGGATGGGGAGGGGCTGCAGAGAAAGTACACCACGGGGGGCTAATACTCCCATGCCAGGCAACAGCTGATCCCCGCCTTGACTGACAGGGTGCTGTGCATGGACCTGCATACAACACGGCCCACAGAGAGATGGATACAGCACAGTACTCATACAGTAATCATCTGAGTATTTAAAGCACTGCAAACTACTCATTTCTGCAGAAGATAACTACATGCAGCAAAAAGCTTTAGCAAAATGCAATGCAGGTTAAGAATGAATGTGAGGATGTTTGTTTGTTTGTTTGTTTGTTTGTTTATCAGCATTTAGCATGTGCAGTCTCTCTCCTTCAATAAATGAACCAAAGTATTGACAATTAATTTTGAAATAGACACTTTTTGTCCAATCAGATTCTCTTTAGAATGAGGACATCCCTTCCTCCACCTGCCATTGACTAGAAGATAATAATAAATTTTATGGCTGTGATTTACTACATTGGCTATTTATTTGTTTGTTTGTTTATTTATGCATATCCATAGATTAAAAAACAGGCAAAGAAAACTCTTCATGCGATTCCATGGAGTTGTTAGTACTCACACAAATATAATCACTGTTTTTAATGAATTATACTGTACCCATGCTTTTGATAAACAGCAACAGTAGAAGGATGTTGGGCTTCTTCCATGTATTCATGAGAAACCTACTGTGAAAGGGAAATCCAACGGCCTTAAATACAACTCCAAACAAACATTGCATTTAGCATTGATGACAGAACCAAAGAACTACCCTAATCTCGACTTCTGTGACCTTGATAAACCCTGGGAACGTTTTTAAAAGTGGAGGCAAGAAATAATTATTTTCTCCCATTCCTCAACCTGAGCTTCCCACTGAGGAAAGCATTATATGCATATATTCAGCCCATTCCAAACATCCTTTGCTAATGATGGCCGCGTTATTACTCTCTAGTGACCCTACGCTTAAACACAGTTCGATTTACACTTTCTCCTTAGAAATTTACAGAAAAAAATGGATAACCTGAGGAATAATTGGAAAAGCAAGGCCAATTAAATGGTTTAAAAACATGAAAATGTGCTGATGGTGCCAAAAAGAGACGGCAGTTTCTTTGCTTGATTGCCTTCGCTACTGAAAAACGCGGGCCAGGGTGCATGTTTGGGCAAGAGAGAGGAAAAAAAGGAACTTGAAAAGGTTCGAATGCTTAGCCTAGTCCTTCAGCAGGACCCCGAGCGCAGTAACCTTATATCAAAGACAGAGTGTTGAACAGGGACGGGAACTACATTAATTATTAAAGCACTTTTGGTAACAAGCTGTGTGTCGGTAGATGCCTGTTGTAAGGACGACTTCCTCCTGTTTCCAATTATCTACTTTTAACAGTCCTGTAGGACGTGACTTTCCCAGGTGCCCATGGACAGGTCTGGCTGCTCCATGGCCAAGTGAGTGAGGGGTGTGTGCTAAAGTGCACATAATGCTAACTGCTAACATACAGCAGACTCAATATCTACTGTATGTATCCCCATAGCAAAGGTACAAAACATAGTCTGAATGTGAAAACAAAGCTAGTTTCTTCACACAGTCAGTGAAAGGGAGTGTATAATCCTAGGAAAACGCTGATCATTTAATTTAGGGGGTTAAACTGTTATCCAGGTTACCAAAATTTCAGTCATGTCTAAATACAGTTTAAACCCCTTATTTTGTAATGAAAATAAACATTAAAATTAAATTGTCAACATTTATAAAATTAAATAATTTTCCATATTTGAAAGAAAAGTTCAGCAAATGCAGTTAATATGCATTAAGACTGAGAAAATATTAATACTTTCAGTAAGACGTTTACTTTGTACTATTTTAAAATTAAAAAGTTTTTTAAAAGTTTTTTTTTACATTCAATTCAATTTAGTAAAAACTATTAGACTGACTATTAGACAGTAGACTGTCAATGAAATTGATGTAATTTTATTTGTGAAATAAACGGTCAAGACCTAACAGGCCGAAATTCCCATTTAAAAGGGTTTCTCCTCTCAGACTTTGCTTCGATTTGCCAAGATATCAAAGTTGAGTGGAACAAAAGTTCATTACAGCTTTCAGTCAATATCAGATACAATTATAACTGTTTTAACTCTTCATTTTGAGAATGCAGCATATGACCACATTGTGGTGGAACTGGTGCTTGACTTCACGCATGGCAGAAATCTAAACCTTTGCTGAAGGTCTTATTGGAAGACATCTCAGGCACTCCAGCATTTTATTCATTATCAGCGACAGTCTTGACAGCACCAGGCCTGCAGTCTGCCAGTCAGATTTCCCTTATCAACTGTCTTTCAGTTTTTGCATTTTCCACATTATTTGGTATCTGTGTAATGCCCTTCAGTGCACAAAACAATCTAAGGATGCTGGAATTCTGTAACCTGTTCATCATAAAGAATGGTGGTATTTCTTTAATTCTGTTCACTGCTATAAATCGAATGTACAAATTAATTAAAAAGAAAATTCAACACCATCCCAACAAACAATTTTAGGTTGAAAGAATGTCTCCCTAACATTTCCATTAGGTAGCAAAAACATAAAAAATATTTTTTTGAAAGTTCTAGAAACATGCAAAACGTCCAGTTAAACATTGTTCTACTAACATTATTGCAAGAACATTTTTTAAATAACTTTTAGAGAACCCTGGGATAACACTTTCTTTTATGATCGTACAGGCCGCAGCATCCAGCACTGGACCTCTGTTGGAGTCACTGTGAGTAAATACCTTTGTATTACACAGACAGTAAAAGTTAAACAGCCTCACCATTGTGTCAGGTGCAGTGTTACCACATTAAACACACTCTTCACCACATGTCATCTCAGCAGGGTTCCACTAAAACTCAAAGAGACTTTCCATCCACACTGTGAGTGAGTGGCCCTTGATTAGCGTGTGATTTGTTTACACTGACTGATGGCCTTTCGCCCTCAGTCAGACACTCCGGACTGTCACTTTACACGTCCACAGCGCCGTGCCAATGAGCCATTTAACACCCTCCAATAAGACCACCAGCCAGCAGCCACCCCATCATGTTTATTGGGCTCAATAAAACTCTTTGTTCCTCAGGCAACAGCAGATAACAGTTGGGCAATATCTCAGCCATGTCTGCCAGAGTTCTAAATATTGCCGTTATGATAACAGAGATTGATCTGTGTATCATTGCACCACACATCAGTGATACACTCAGACACACTCAGTGGTTATGAACAATTTGATATTGCAGTGATGAGAACTTCAGAAAGCTTTGCATCTTTCCCACAACCTGAACTTGATGATTCTATCAAATATTGAGGTGAGCATCCTTATTTCTGCTTACCACTCTCATGTTTAATTCATTTGGATAATTCAAATATTAATAATTGAAATTAGTATTAATATTCTGCCGGATTAATGCAGCCTTTGCAGAGATTGATAAAGATAATTGTGATTATTCATTATTTTGGTCATTTTAAGTGTTGGATTGATGTTGTGCAACAAAGATGAACAAAGAAGTTCGTTTTAAGAAGACCCAGCTTTTAATGGACCAACTTTCCACAACATGAAACGTTTTACATATTTTCAGTTTCATTTTTAATGGCGCTTTTAAAAACTTCATTAAGTACCACGGCATGTGAGTGCAAGCATGCATTTGATGCGATTCTTTGGTAAAAAGAGCAGAATGGCACAAACCACGTTGTTGGCAAACATTAAAAACAGCAAGTAAAACTGGCCTGTGTAGTAGGTAGCTGGGCTGGAGTCTTTTCAAATGTAGTTGTTTCAATTATCTTCAAAGCAGAGTGGAACAGAAACCTTTGTTTGCGACCCACTACACTGGCTTAAACCTGACCCTGTTTCTTCAAGCTTGTTGTAGGATTACATGTTCCTTTAGTACGGCCTGATAGTAAGAGCACTTTTTTCTCATTTATAATTCATCTTCTCCTGATTTATTATTCATTTGATCTAAAATTTCATTAATTTTCTAAAATGTTCCAATTGGGTTTTTCTAGTTCAGGCAAGAATTTCTTTGTCCCTTTTTATAGATGCTATTATTCTTTTATGTCTCATGTTGTAGAGGTTATCATCTTTTAAGGGCAAACAGCATTTTTAAAAGTTTTAATCAGCCTTTAATGAAAGGGGTCAATGTCAGATTGTTGAGATTATGTCTGTATCTGTCACTTTTCTCTCAATTTCTGTCACTATTGTTCCGTCTCTCGTTCATGGTCTTTTAGCTGCTTTTTTTTCTCTCAAATGAAACTGCTGCATTCATTACAAACTGCAGCACATGGCTGGTCAAACTGGATCAGGAGTCCTTATATAAGAGACTGAATATAAATTCAAGACTTATAGCTCCCTATAGTCTTATTATAGATTTTTTTCATTATAGAGATTTTTATATATAATGTTATTGTATTAATTTTTTCTCTTTTAATAACCAATATTACAGCATTGACTTCAGTCCTGAGTTTAATTTATTTTAGAAGGCCACTTTAATCCTTGACACAATTAACTCTATGTAGTCAAAGCTGGTCATTATAAGATGGACTAAAAGCTTTTAAAATGTCCACACTGAAGGATCCAGGAGATGAGATTAACTAGTTTATTATATTCGCTTTAGATTTTGCTACGACATGCTGGTATGTATTTAAGGGGAAAGTTCCCATTTAAAACACTTTCAGCCAACGGAATCATTTTGGGGTCCATAGGGGATGAGATTTCGTAAGGCATAGGATTTCCCTTTATATTGTGTTTCATGGTATAGGGTGTTATGTGCGCCATATGAATATATCTGTAAGTGCAGTCATACCTTTTCCCTTCATATAGCCAGTGCGTCTGCAAGCCCCAAATGTCAGAAGTATTATCAGGTGCCTGTTTTGGTCAAATTTGCATCTGGCAGCATCAGTGTGGGCCCGTTTTTAAAGAGCAGAGGTTCAGAGCAGTCACAGCTTAGCATTCATATTGATAAGGGTGTACTCAAAGCAAGGCTTAGAAATGCATTTGCCATGTCAAAGCTGGACAAATTCCCTGCTGCTTGCTATGAGCTCGTGTTCCTCTGAGGTTTAAAAAGAGGATGAAAAAGAGGAAGACTGTCAGGTGTAGTGACTGTAAATTAGACCAGCGCAGATAGATGGAGCTGCCTCAGACTGTAAATTGTGGCCAGGGTCATCTCTTACCGTGGTGCTACCATAGACTTTTGGACAATCAGTATTAATTTTAGTATTTTTTTTTTGTAGTTTTTTTTTTTGTAGTTTCGTTAATATTTTAAATCAGCTTTTATTTTTATATTTTTAATTTTAATGTTAATTTTAGTGATTTTGTTCACAAGTGCTTTTGCAGGTTTTTTTATTTTAATGTTGCTATAATTTAATTATTTAGTTTTTTGTTAAACATTTCTGATTTTCATTTAGTTAATTTTTTTAAAATAATACTTATGCCAGCTTAATGTATTTTATTTGTTTTTAATTAATAGAAATGTTTGAATAGTTTGTCTATTCTATACCCTAGCACACCACAGTTCCTACAGTGACAGATCCCCCAAATTCCCCAGCTGACAAATAAATATTTGTGTCTTTCACAAAGCAGAAAAAAATCATAACAAGTCTGTGATTAACTCCATATAGTGACATGTTCACATATACAAAAGACACCATAAACATTCTATATGGACTGATAGCAGTTACAGTTAAATGATATAGACATTGCAGTTCCACACAGGCAGGGCAGCGGCAAACACACAACATGAAATGAACACGCAAAGTGAACACACATTCTTATCAGCATCTTATCAGATGCAGATTTTTCTGCTGCACTATGTGGCAGTGTGGCTGTCTGGCAGTGGTAGTGGAGGGGCCGCTGGCCTGCGCCGGGGGGCATGCTAAGGATAATTGCAGCACCAGCATATTGAGAATGAGGCCAAGCAGCGCAGTCTGCTCAGGGGGGTCAGTACACTGCGCTCACAGCTGGTCATTAGTGACCCACGCTAAAAGGAATATGGAGCTATGCTAAAAACCTATTAAAATTTTAGCTGAGCGGCTGTGGCAACATTACAGGAGAGAGGTGAGGGAGGAAGATTAATCTTTATTGGGCGATTAGCACATACGGCCTCCGGCCGCTGAAGTGGGGTATGCTGGGGTAGCAGAGTACAGCACGAATACACACCAACTCAAACTGGGTCTCTGTGGACTTGTGGCTACACTGTAGTCTCAGCTTTTTGGACCACAGTCTGTCATCTGCCCAGCTAACAATTTTAGAGTGTAAGAATGTTTCCATTAACTAACAAAAACATTAAAAAGTTATTTTGAAAGTGAAGATTCAAACCATAGATTTTTAGACATTGTATTAACTTTATTGATTGGCTATAAAACATTATTCAAACATTATTACAAACATTATTAATTCTATAACATTTTTAAAACGTTCCACTAACTTTTACGAACAATATTTAATTTGATTGGCTGACTTTATGGACCTTCCAGGCATAGGAAGGCACAGAGTTTTCTCTGGTTGATACAACAGGTGCTTTTGAGGATAAAATAATAAATGCATTTGTCAATGTTGGTTAGGTTAGTGGTATTAAATCATTACAATATATTGAATGTTTTGTTTGAGGCAGTTTTTATAGAGTCATGTGACCTCTATTACAGAGCCCAAAAAGTGTCTGTGTGTGACTTTAGCCCTAATAGTATCCCTAATATAACCAAAGACAACCAATATTCCATTCCAAATTGATGGCGGTGTCAAAGGCCAAAAAAACACTTGTTAATAAGATTTAATTATGTGGAAAACAAAACAAGATTTGGCGATGCACTTAAAGTAAAGGTGCGCCTTGAGGAAAGAAATGTAAAAAAATACTGCAAAATGACCAACAACCTCGCCAACCTCAAAACAACAGAATGTAGGATCTGAAGGTAGATAATAAAGACAAAAAAGAACAAACAGCCTCAGCATCTTCTTTTATCATCGCATTAATTTGTTCTCCACAACAACAAATGATTTTTCCAGCACTTGTGAGAATTTTGTTTTCTTTTATGTGCTTCTTAGACATTAATTATATATTTTTGTGAAGAATATGCAAAAAGAAATCTGAATGTTGGAAGGCAAAGTGATTAAATATTAAACAATGCAGAAATCATTCTGTTACCTGAAGGGATGCTATTTCTCTTTCTTCTGCTCCTCTTCTTTTTCTTTGTGTTATTTTTGCATGTCAAAAAATTCATCGAGCATTGAAAGCTCTGAAAGCATGAGCAGCAGACCTGGGCAAAGTTTGTTTCAGGCCCGAGCTATTTATTATGAAGTGTAAGGCAGTCGGGTCACTTCACTAAACTAATGTGTCATTACTCACTGGCTGCAGCACTGACCAAAGTCTTTGCAATATGCATTGAGTTTGAATTATTTCTCTGCCCCCTGGCAGCAACAGAGAGAAAGTGTGAGAACGAAGACAGCAAGCGAAAGAGAGAAAAATGTGTAAAAAGGAGGAGAGAGGACAGTCTGCACAGTTTGAGTCTGATCCTTGGGGAAGCATTAGCAAACCTTTGAAGGGGGAAAAACGGCATCTGCACCATAACCGAGACTAACACTGTAAGGTGAGGAGGTCAGAGTCCATTCCACCATGTTGCTATTTTTGGAAGCTAAGCCCGGGGAAGAGGAGGTGCCACAGGAGGCCTGCGTTCAAACTGAGAAGAAACTTCACGGCAGGTCTTCATCGATGTTAAGCTGATGCTCTCATCCAGTTGCAACGGTAAACAAACACAATTGTTAGGGTGGGTTCAGAGCTTGTGGCCTCCTGGTGCAGTTTACCTGCGGCTGGGAAGAACAAGGAGACTCTGGAAAAGGAGGGATGTTCTCTTTGTGCAGGCTGGAGGCCTTCAGGGCTCTGATTCATATATGGTACCTGAATCAAGGTACTGAATCATCCTCTCACACTCTCTCTGAGACATTCAGTTTAAGCATGTTTAACCCTGGAAATGTCTGGATATACAGTGTGGTTCAAATGTCTGAGTCTGTGTTGAGAATTTTGCATTTTTAGACTACTCGTTGAAAGACTAGTTTTAGGATTGTGGAAATAGAACAAAAAGAAAACAAACAGAAAAAATAGAACAAAGAAAAAATAATGATATAAAATGAATGGGAAATGTTAACCATTCTATACTCATCAAATAAACAAATTATGTTGCTCAAACGGAAAATCAGATTTGCTTGTTTTCATTTAAGATATTCAATCTCAAATTATGTTGGTATGACACAAATCAGCAAATGTTGCCATTAAAGCAAAAGTGGAAAAAAAATGAAATCCATGTAAATTCATGGACTTTTCACTTAAATCAATATGCTAAATACATGTTTAGTAATTTAAAAAACTGTATTACAAAAATGCAAAATAGAAACACTGGTCTGGTACCTTTGGACCCCACTTTATAAAAGTGGCTTCACTACAATAAGCCTAATTCAATTTCAGCTCAATTTAAAAGTAAGATGGATTTGATGGAGGGTTGAATTAAATAACTAGGAGATGGGCATTGATGAAGATGGTCCAGAAGGAAAAAGATTCTTGGAAACATTGGTTCCACACTTAGCTAGCTAATCTGTGTGTGCAGTCTTGCAAAACAAACCATCACTCTCACAAAGGACCTGCCACCTGGCTTTGATTTCCCTGAACAACACTGTGTATCGTCATTACAAGCACACACACACACATCACTCCCATCACTATGATCTCTGTAGGTCAACACAGTGACTATCAAAAACTTGCTTCAGGAACAAAATGATGACAAAACAACCTCATAAAGTGTAAATAACTTTTAAAAGAACTCTTCACCGAGCGGAATAGCCTCCAAAAATTATCATATTAAAATGCATTAGTTTTCATCAAACAGGAATAAACAAATCTGCTGAGCTGAGCCGAAGTGGTGTTGCTAATGCCTCCCTGTTGGAAGGGCCACGTTTGGCCCCGTGGGCAGAGAAATGATTGGCAGGCAGAGGAAAGCAGGAGCGAGACCCTGAGGGGAACGAGCGCGGCAGGGATTTGGCTTCGCCAACCCCCCCTTCAATGTTTTGAAATCTAAGAATAAACAGCGATAAGACTCCAAACTCTTCCCGTTTAATCTTGGCCCCCATCACCCTGTCTCACAGGGCACCCTACCACAAATGGACCAGGAGGGAAGGGAGTGGGCATGCGTGACTGCTCTCACCTGCGCAGGCTGGCTGTGCGGGCAGGCGCCCCCCGACTGCAGCGCTAATCGCCCTTAACAGGAAGCTCCAGCGTCTGTACTTGTGATTCCTCCCCATCTGTCTTTCTCTTCAGTGATGAAGGTATACACTCGTGTCCGTCTACTGTATCCCATTAAATGGTCTTTCATCCTGCTTTCTAAGTTTGTCTTTTAAAGCAACTCTTCATGTCCTTCAAGTGATTTCTCTGTCTGAATATTCTCACAATGCTCAAACTCTTCAGTTAAGGTATTAACTTTGATCAGATAAGACCATCTAACTACCACCTAGTCACAAGAATGTTCCCCTTAATTTATACAAAAAACAATGTTTTTTTAGTTTTTTATTTACTATAGATTAAGGTAAGATTTTTAAAGATTTTTTTGTAAAAACTTACAGTAGGTGTGCTAAGGCTGTGAAAACTTCTTTTGCTACACAAAAGAAACTATCTGCATGGTTACTGTACGAAACAAAGAGTGTTTTACGCAGTATGTTTAGTGTACAGTAAGTGTTCTTAGCGAGAATGAGTATTTTGCCTGTCCACACCCCTGCGTGGACGAGTTAGTACCCCTATTAAATACCCCTGTGAATGCTGTACAAGTGTTCTGTACTTATTATTATTCCCTTACATGTGTCACCCAGAGAAATATAAACAAATTATGAATGGTATGTGGTAGGAAGAATGAAAGAAAACTGATGAATAGAAAGAAAAAGAGCAAGCAAGCGAGCGAGAGAGAGAGAGAGCAGTCAGGGTGGCTGGGTGTCAGCTGACAGATATAATTACAGGAATGGTCCTCTCTCCCTAAACCATTATTTATTTTAGCAGTTCTGACCTGCTGCTGTGGCTGTACCACCCCCCACTCCTGCCAAAAAGTGGCTTTTTAACTGAAAGCTTTCCAAACAAGCCTTACTAGTAGTTGGTTTCATTCCAAGAAACTGTGTATTTTTGTGAATCTGGGCTGAGTCTGTGCTGGGTCTGAACCAGAGTGGCTCATTTTGTGTGTTTGTCTATTAGTTTGTAACACTTTGCGTGTGTTTGTGTGACTGTACACAAGAATGTGAGGTGAGATAGATGAGAGGGCGTGAAACAGTTATATTTTATGACGTGATTGCAGAATGTAACAGAAGTTTGCAGCGTGCATATGTTTGCATATGTCAGTGTGCATATGTTTAAATTTTGGGTTAACATTTTGGTTTATGGTGCCTGTTATAGTGGACAAAACTTTAAAAGTAATTTTTAAAGTATTTAGAGTGTGATTCATCCGATGTTAGTTACATCCAAACTAGCATTTGATTACCCATAAATCCACACTATTGGCCCTAATGTCATTATTTTACAACATAAATTGATGAAACATGGTGAATGAATGTATATTTAAAATTGTCTTTTGTGACATTTTGTGTGTCGTGAGAGAGAGAGAGAGAGAGAGAGAGAGAGAGAAAGAGAGAGAGAGAGAGAGATTAGGACTAATTCTTGTTTAAAGTACATTTTTCCCTTTGTGATTTACAATAATTGAGGCCTGACAAAAACAGCAGCAATTATCTGGTAATTTCTGACTATTTTTGTATCTGTAAGGGAATCCTTGCTGGAGTGTTTGTGGAAGGACAATTTAAATTACATTTAGCTTTGTAAAAGTTTCTTCATAGTCTCATATTCAGATTTTCATTCTTATATTTAAAGGTGATGATTTGATGGTGACCTTTGGCCCTGTTACTGTATCTCTGACAGCATGCTGG
>JAZGTK010014393.1:0-13765 GCA_036877625.1 Ambastaia sidthimunki
TTTTACATGTAGCTTTGTTCATAATCACACCCAACCTGAATTCAAAGTCTGGAAGCGATTCAAGTGTTGATGTTATTTTCTTAAGCAGCTACATGAAAATTGATGACCAAATATGTGGGGAAACAGTAAAGCCCTGCTACTGTACGTGTCTAGAGGTGAAAAAACTGTTTTGCTCTAGTTGGTTGAAGCACAAAGCGCAGGCTTAGCATAATTATCTACTGTTTTCTTACGAAGGCAGTACACAGGCTTTGAAGAGAGGCAGAGTAATTCAAGGGTAATCTGACATCCAGCTAGAAGGCAGAGTGTTCGACAGCCGTCTGTAATTGCTTGCTTACTGTCAAGGATGCATGCCAAACAATGCTAAGTTGATTAGCTGTGTTATGAAGTTGGCTGTACTTTAGCGTTAGTGTGCAATAAACACACAACCGACAAAGTCAGCAGAAATGGAACATTAGTTAATAAATTGTTTACACAATCCATCATGTTAGTGTATGTAGATAAATTAGTCAGCACGGGCAAAATTCCATTTTACACATAATTTATAAACAAGCGTTTATGCTAATGCACATTTTTGGTGCGAGTCAAAAGAGCAAAATAGAAAAAAATTTAAAAGCAAAGAAGAGTGCGGCCAGTGAAAGTATTTCTGCAGCTGGTAAACAGAACGTGTGCATGTTTTCTTGTGTATTTTGAGATTTCACTAGATTCTCAGATATTAAATGTTCAAATGAATGAGTCCATGGCAGTTTTTATTTACACAACCACAAACTGGCAGGGCTAGAAAGAGCAGTCCTGTCCCTACGAAAGGAGCGGTCTTTAATATTTGTCGAGGAAGCCGCAGCGAGGGTGTTCCCCCGCATCGCTGGCCAGCTGTGGTCGCTGGATCCTATAGGCTCTTTGATCCTTGAGCCGGATTCCCTGGTAAAGCTGAACTTCCCTCTCCATCCAGAGTTCAACTGCCCCGGGTCGCCTGCTGGAAACGTTAGGGTTCCTTCAGAGGCGGACCAGCACAGCTGCTCGCGGGCCACCGCCACCAGAACCACTCCAGAAACTCAACATGTGTCATAGCCACAATTTACTGAGAGTGGTGTTGTGTAACAGATATATGACACCACAATGCTTATACAGTTATTTTTAACATGGCAAGCTTCATGCCAGCAGCAATTAGGCACATCACATCTATGGGAAGCCTAAGTTGCTGATGGGATTGGTGTCATTTGAAATCGGATGTTTTCGAAGGCTCTGAAGATGTCCGTGTTCATTATGGGACAAACAAATGTTTTTCTCGCCACCCCCTCCCACCCCTTTTTACCCTCAAGTAAACACATAATGAAATCCATGTTCCTTCTCCATTGATTCAGTCTCATGCAATGCAGGTTTTTCTGTTGTTTTTTAGTTTGTCTTGATTTAAATCTTGGTCAGAGATAACATGCAGAGGGTCAACGAATGCTGATAGATTTTTTCAATGCTACATGCTACAGCGCGTGTGCGTGATAAATGGAGAGCAAACACAGTTCGTTTACAGACTGTAATTCCACACTAGAAATTAACACAAGCTGTATCAGAGGTTCTTGCACAAGACTTTATGAGTCGAGAGATTAAGCAAAACAACAATGGGATAAATTATAGGATATTTAGGAAACAAAAGAAGGCCAATATTGTTACGAGAAAGTTAAATGAATACATCCTTTAAGACTTAGATGGCAATATCACATTGTAAAAAAGTTGATAATATTAAATCAATGACACATGCCAAAGTGTTGAGAGGTATTCATGCGAATAGAGAGAGGCTGGTCGTCTACAAATGAGGCTGGATGGGAAATGAATCAGCCCCCATCAGACCACAGAGCATCTCACACTGATGAGTGTGTGTGCCAGCCCCCTCATGTTCCCATCAAGTCATGCTCACACACTCTCTGGCCATTGACATGTGTGCTAAGCAGTGTGCTACCACATCACTCTCGGCCCAACCCGGCCTGCCCACATTCTCCCTGACACACACACACACACACCAATGAAAGCTGGATGCCCCACCCAACTTAACCCCAGAGGCAGTATTCAAACCCAAGAGGAACTACAACAGCCATAGAAAGTTACAAGAAGCAGTGCTAGCTAGCAGTGCAAGGTGGGGGCTTGTTTGCTGCTAATTATAGAATGTCTGTCCGTAAAATAACATGAACCAATAGCAAGGCGATGTCATGGTCTGAAACAGCATTGAGAAACATTTGGTGTAATATCACTATCGTGTAACTGAGGTGATGAAAGCGTGGCGACAAACTGAGACGGCGTCTAGCACTGTGTCAGGAGGACTCATCTTGTTGCCACATTCCACGGGTGATAGTAAATGACAGATCATGAATCGCTGGTTGTTTAGAGGTATTATGATGTGAGAGAGTGCACATCATCAGTCCAGCTCAGAGCAGAATAGTGTACAAAAATCTAACGTTAATTTTGCATATTACAAGGCTTGACTTTTTGATTCTGGAAGACTTGATTCTGATTGGTCGATTGTGGCATTACGCATCAAGACTGCCTTTACAAGTGACACTGATGGTACAACAAGCACTTCCAAGGAAGAAGTAGTTATTGGAGTTTATGGCAAACAAGTTTTGTTCAAGGCACTAATCTACTCTGTTTCAGAGTTTCACACATGAAAAATCAGTTCTTACTATCCCTAGATAGTCAAAAATTCTGACCAAAAATGTCTGCATGTATTTTTCAATCAATGTGTGTGTGTGTGTGTGTGTGTTTGTGAAAATGAACTTCTGAAGTATGATGAACCTCCCCTGAACTTTTGAAGAACAATTAAGTTGTTTTTAAAACATTTCTGGCAGATTTGTGGTTAGTAATTAAAGTTAAATATTACCAGTTCAGTCCAGCTAAGTGTTAATAGGTATTTTATGAGGCAATAACACGCAGGTGTGCTCTGCGGAGTCAGACACAATGACACTCTCTAAAAGACTTCTTCTCTAAACTCTTCCCCCATTACGCTTCTGCTGTGGAGACTTGCCAGCGTCGAGATGGAAAACCCAACCGTGAACAACCAGCTCAAAGGCCGTATTTTAAAACTTAATTAACATTAACGTGACAGTCAATCAATTACATAGAAGAATACCTCGGACAAAATGCTGAACCGCAGCCATTGTTTGCTTTTCCCTAAGTCTCATATGCCCTCTTGATCTGAGCCTTTCCTTCATTCAAACAGGTCTGCCCTTAAACGTCCTGCTCTGAGCACAAAGCGCGGCCTTCATTTGATCTTTCTCCACTTCAGACATGACAAAGGAGCTGTATGGTTGTAATTAGCGTGAGGAGGAGAGGACACGCCTCCCTCACTCTCCCTCAACCCCCCAGCTGCCATCCAGGAGCTCAGATGAAAGGCCGGCTTCAGTGATTCATATCTAAGTGATGTGGTCCAAACCAGCAGAAAACAGCAGCAACAACAGCAGGTTCACATACCGGCCCTATAAATTGGCACTGAAGTGCACGTGGAGCGTGGCGCTGACTGATGAGTTATAAAGACCCCGGCTTATCATCTGGATACAATTGAATCGTTACAGTTTACCGCTGTCTATGAGTGTGGGCAAAGCTAAACATCCAGCCGATAGCCATTGGAAAATGGCCCGCGCAGACGAAAGGGGGCAAGGTCGCGAAACCACACAAGACGGAGGTTCGTGGGAAATCAGATTTGTAGCACGAGTCCATGATGCACCCCCCGTGACCTCCGCTTAGCCCATTGGTCGGCCACGAATGACAAAATAACTCACACGGGTGGTTCCCGTAAAATCCACACCTTTCTTCCCATTAAATGCTAAATGAAGAAAGAGGAAAGTCCTTTAGCTGAAACTACATTTGGACAGTGATGGAGAAGGTGGAGGTGGACTGCAGCTGGAATCACACAATTAGTGCAGGATCATTTCTGCAAACATATAGAACAAATCTGCTGGACTGAGAAACACTTGATTTGCATTTAGCACAGCTGACAAAAGGTCTATTTGAAACACCTGTGTGTTTTTATTTTAGTTGGCCATTTGTTAAAATTTTTATTTTTAAACTTATTAAAATTATTAGATTATTATATTAAATTATTATATTAAATTATTCTGATAACTAATTCATACAACTATAATCTATCCAAACAATGCTTATTTATCTTAGCTCAGAAACATTTATAGCCAGTGAAAAAAAAACATTTAAACTGTACAGCCCAAGCCAGCATGTAGCTACAGTAAGAACCACCCTGGTGTTATTTCATGTCTGTAATGGTCTGACTAATGAGAAATAAGATCCAGACCAGACATGTGGTCTTCTTTCCTCAAACATCTCAGGTGCAGACTCTTCAGCAGAAGAAATAGCATCTGTTTCATTTATATGAGAGTTTAAGGTTTCAATGAATGTCTAACTATTATCTTCTAAGGCTGTGGAGATGTAATCACGGTCACATCACTCTTTGCTGTGCTGTGGTTAAGAATCTCACCTGAGCTCAAGTTTTCTAGGCATTACTTCATCTCAGAATACTCATTCCTCAGCCCACATGAGTCATTTAGCCACTCATCTTCTCCTGCTACACTGGTTTGAAAACTATTTATTCGCTTGCGCCCAGACTGTCATTTAGACAAGCAAATTCTCTCTCTAAATCGACCTCAGTTTTTACTAAGAACGTTGAGGTAGACGTTTAGCATAACATCAAAGCTTTGTGCTATTGAGAACAATTGACCCTGTTTATTCATGTGTATGACATCTTACCTTTGAAAGTCTCAGACTACTAATTTACAGCATTGTTAGTGTACTGTGTTATATTTTAGGGTATAAATTTTAGAGTCTGTTTGTGACAGATTCAGGCCTATTAAAGTTTAGTGAGACAATCATTGTACAGATTGTGTGGTCTGATTGTCCTGTACGGCCTGATGACCTCAATTTGGTCATAGTAAAGATTACGTCTTTATAATTGCAGTGAGTTGTTTAATCAGACCGTGGCATTACTTCAGAGTAGAGGAATTTTGTGGATAGACATGCATACATTTTCTCTAAACAAACTCAATGACTGTGTGCTGTTTGCATTTGTGGTGATCAGTAAATTGGCAAGCCCATGTCTCCAATTGCTCTAATTAACTGATGCTTTTATCCAAACAGTTTACAGTAGTCTCATTAAAGGGACAGAGCTCTGGCTTCAATCGCACCTTTAACAGTTTTTGGCATAGATCTATTTTGCTATGTCACCCTGCCACCAACATAATCATGGCAGTACATTAAAAATGGTCACATTAAATATTGCACTACATTACATACTTCCAGTCACATGTGAATGCGAAACACAAGCTAATGCAATCTAATTGTTGTTGTGCTCGTCTTGTTCTAATTGTCTAGTTGTCTAATTGTCTTGTTGTGCTGTGTACCAAAGGTCAAGCTGGGTGAACTCTGACCTGCAAGGCATTAGAGTTTGTCATAATTTGACAATTAGAGGATCTGAACTTCACAGATTGACCTGCTGGCTTAATACAAAGAAACAAACTTTTTTTAAATGGGGGCAATAGAATTACAATAAAAATTATATAATTCACAATATTTTTAATTTACTTTATACCTCAGTCGTGTATTTGAACATCACAACACGTGCCGCATGCTAATTGGCTCGAGGCAAAGTGACTCTGGACCTGGCTGAATGCGAGTATGAGACCACATAGGAACCACAACCTTCTCTGAGGGACCCGATACAGTCATCATCCTGGACTCTCAGAATGCAGAGGTGACCTCAAGAGCAGATGTTCAGGCGGCCCAGCTGCGGTCGCCCGTATTGATGAGAGCATCCGTAACCAGACTTTTATTGCTTTTTTTAGACCTGTGTGAATCTTACATACAGTAGCTGCTGAAATTGCACACAACCTGAATCTAATCAAAACTGTGATACACAGTTTCAGTTTAAAGATGGTTAGACACGGATCCAACACATGGTTTTGCAGGTCAGCATCCAGTCTCAGGTCTTAATCTTTGGGTTTCACTCAAATCTCAGATAATGTTTAGGTCCGGTTCTGAATTTAGAATTCTATGCTATTGAGTCCTTTCAACAAATTGCAAATGAATAACCGCTAATTTTATAAACACATAATTTAATGGCCTAAATCCTTGATCCTAAGTCAGGATTCTTCAAAACTGTGATTGAAGTCAGACTCAAGGCAAAGCCAACATTACTTTTTATACAAACTGTAAATACTGTAACTACTGTAGCTACAGGTTTTCAATAATTATAGAGAACATTTTTATAATTGTTCTTATGTAATGTTACCAACTTTTTTTTAAAAAAGTTTCTCTCTCTTTGACCCTGTAGATCTGTAGATTCAGAATCTATACAATCTAACTCATTATTTCACCATAACTTGGCAATTTGTTACCTAAATCATATTTTATCTTAGCTGTACTGGTGTTTCTACCCTTTGGTGATGTGGGGAAATGCTTGAGTCACTAGCCACCTGTCTCTGAAGACTGATAACAATCTATCAGTAAGAGAGAAAGAGACAGACAGGGAGAGTGAGTTAGTCAGAGTGTCTGAACATCTGAACAAGTTAAGCAAAATGTTTATGTAATTAAATAAAACCAAAGTTGATGAGCGACTGCTACAGGCATCATCAGTACTGCCAGAGTTTCTGCAGTTAGGAACACAACAAGCAGTCAGAACATTTTTTATAAAGCATTTATCAGACCTCAGCATTAACTTGGTTGAACTTTGTTAAATAAATTGTTTTGCTGTGTTACATTTTACCCAATAACTAATTATTATGCTGGCACAGAGAAACAGTGTTTAAAGATATATAGATCGACAGACAGAAAGACAGACAGACAGACAGACAGACAGACAGATAGATGATAAATAGATTGGCATGTGTTTTAGAAGACAATGTTTCTATATGTTCAGAAACTTCGTATGTACTTTGTTCAGTGCTGTTAGAAATATCGCTTGTGAAGGCATTCTCTAAATTTTCTCTAAAAACAGTTGTTCTTTCTTACCAACCCCAGTACTGCAGGTTTACACATTGACAGCTCCGCTTATTTTGAACCACTGTAACCAAATTGTCTCACCATCTAATCAAATATAATTGTATTTATAGACTTCTGTAAACACAAATTATGATGTGAATAAACTAACAGTGGTGCGGCCACATTCCCCTCCTCTGAGTTATAAGAACTCGGCCTCGGGCGAGAAAAGTATGAGTCATTAAACTTGTGAACGCTCCATCGCTGCTATTGTTACATGACACACTCCATTTCAATATCACAAAACATTGAATGTGCATGACCAATCAGCTGCCTGTCACAGCTTTGCTTGAGAAAGATGATATTTGTCTCAGTAACAGTCTCTCACGAGCTGTTGAAATGTCAGCGCGCGTGCTGTGCTGTTCTGTCATGAGATGTGTTTACTGTACACTGCTGAATCATAACAGGGCATGTCAGGAGGCCCTCGCTTTTGTTGAAACCGTGATTAAAAGGTTTGCTTTCTCTCCCTCTCTTTCTCTGCCACCATCTCCCTTCATTCTGTTTCTCTTTTTACTTCATGTGAGTTTCTCTGTACTTTTCTCTGATCTGTCTTTCTGTTTCCCTCTCTCTCTTTCTGTTTTTCTCTCTCTTCCTCTCTATTATGGCTGTCTTGCTCACAGCGCTCTCTCTCTCTCTCTCTCTCTCTCTCTCTCTCTCTGGTGGAAAGTCCCCTGTGCATTGGGAGTTATAGGGTCAAGGCACGCCACTTGCAGCTGTGTGACCACATGAGAGAGAGCAGAGTGGAGGAGTGAGGAGATAATGAGAACCTCTGTGCTGTCAGATGCAGCCAGCTGCTGCAGCAAGATTAAAGACCAGCTTTACTGCTCTCCACACTGATCTGTGCTTCACACTGCTGCTACTGCTGCCCAGCGTCCATAAACCTGCACCCTCACTCACTCACTCACTCACTCACTCACTCACACACTCACTCACTCACTCACTCACACTCACTCACTTACACTCACTCACTCACTCACACTCACTCACTTACACTCACTCACTCACTCACTCACTCACTCACTCACTCACACTCACTCACTTACCCTCACTCACTCACTTACACTCACTCACTTACACTCACTCACTCACTCATGGATTCATTCATTGACTTACTGATTCATTCATCCATTCATGAATGAATCAGTGATGAGTACCCGTTACTCATTTCCTTATTTACTTGCTCATGCACTCATTCACCCACTGAGGATTTGCTTTTATAATTTGCTGATATAATCTACAATATAATCTGCTGTATTCAAAACACTTCCCATAATCCAACATCTTACTCACAGTGACTCACTGTTTGATTTTAGCACGGGAAGCCCCACGCATCCATCACTCACAGTTCCATACTGCAGCTCCTGCCTGTTCGTTCTGAGACACACCGCAAACTTTTAGTGAATCCCAATTAAACACATTCCTATCCCAGTAACATTTTTTCCCTGCATTAGTGGCAAATCGAGTCAGCTGTAATTTTCTGAGAGAAACAAGAAACGTCGGGACACGTTGTGTTTTGCGGGATGCCTCGAATTTCCTCGCCAGTCATTTTCCAATACGTTAGCGCTGATTACAATCTTCAAAGGACGGCCCCACTCTCGCCCCCAATCACGTTTCACCCAGACTGTTTTCATCAGCCGCTCCTCATGTTTGCCTTGTTTTGGTTTTATTCCGGTCTCATGCAGGCAGGACGTCATTACTGTCTGTTTCTTACTGGACATGCGAAGAATGCACAGTGACTCACTTGTCTTCATGTTCAACCACCGAGCTGGCACAGAGAAACAGAAAGAGTCTGAAAAAGGGAGGCTTCCCTCTCAGAAGAAGATTGAACAATTAGCTATTATTGGCAGTCACTTACTCTCTAATGGTTTCAGGTGTGGAGAGGCTTTCCATTTTTTACCACATCATCTGAACAGTTAATAACAGTCATTTCCATGCGTCCAAACCGCTAGACACTGAAACCTGCCGGTACTGAAGGAATCGCCGGGGAATTTCTCTTCAAGAGTCAGTCGTAATAAAACACCAGAAGTGACTTCACCGTCGAGCCCTCTAGTCAAAATGCAAAAATGTCAATTAAAACTAAGCGTATCCCATCAGTCAAATGGACACAGGAGATATTTGTGCGCTCAGTTGTGGTTGACACTTGAGGATGAAGCGTATACCCGTGTCACAGTCTGTTTGTAGCGCCTTCAAGCTAACGTTTTCCAACTCCTTTGTGCTCTGTTTATCTGTGTAAAAGAATACCCTGATGTCATAACCCTTATAGGTGCAGCTGGCCCTCATACATTGTTTCAGAAGGTACAGCTCATCTAGCTGACAGCTGCTGCAGGAGAGAAGGATATCAGATCAGACGAAAAAGAAAACAACTTTTTATGTACAGTATTTATCATTTAAGAATAAATATGATGAACAAATGATAATTCTCCAACCAAAAACCCGACACCACCCACATCTCCAATTAAGAATTTATTTTCATTTTTTGTAATTTTGTTTCAAACTGCCAATATATTTTGATCATTGGTACACAAAAATCTGTTTTTGAAGAATATCTTAGACTTTTTTTGAATGGGCTCCAAAATGACAAAAGACTAAACGACTATATGTGATATATTTAGTAGCACATTTCACACATACAGGCTTTACTGGTAAATTACTGACAAATTAAGGCCTTTTAAAATGTACCGGTAAATCTGTCCTGGCAATTTACCGGTAGGGGAAGTTGTAACATTACCTGAAGTCTTCTGAAGTCATACATGGCTCTGCGTGAGGAATAAACCATTTACTTTCATAATGTGCAAAAGAGTGGACAAGATATTTCAAAATCTGCCTTTTGTGCTCAAAAGGACAAAGTCATACAGGTTTGAAACAACATAAAAGTAAGAGTAATATGAGAGTAAATTATGAGTTTCATTTTTCTGAAAACTGATCTGGTTCTGTTTCTGAGGCATCAGATGGATTGTACAGTATAGACGTCATTACTTTTTCAAGTAAAGTGAAAGATTTAGGTTCAGGCAGGTTATAACATTAAAAAACAGTGAGGTACTGGCACTTCCCCTAAGACATGTTCCAATTTGCCTCTCTCTCTCTCTTGCTCGCCCTTTTATGCTCTTCTCTTTTTATTTTCTGCTCTCTCGCTCTCCTTTTTTGCAGCACAAGCTTTTTAAACTTCAGAAATGGTTTGATGTGACCCACATCCTCATATAACTCCATAGTAAATCACGGTCCAGAGAGGCTGCCTGAGTCAGGGGGGAAAGTTAAGAACATTCCGTGCTAACCCACCTGTAGATAATGATAGGACTAGTTAATGTCTGTGACCAATTTACTTGTGGCCAAGTCGCAGTTGCCTGCATTCTTTAAATTTACAAACCAGGTGAGCCTTACTGTTTCAATTTCCTTCATCAGATGTGTATGTTTCTGATAAATATGTGTATTTTACCCATTTGTTGGGGTTGGCAATAATCTTTCAAAATTCACTAAGTGATATAATGTTCAGTATTTGATTTCACACTACAAAGAGCAGTAGACAGTTTTCAGGCAGGCTCAAAAAGCACAAGGAAAAATGCCAGGAATGATCCTCATACTCGGTATGGCAGGTCTGTGCACGGCACGCTAAACTTGTGTTTGTGCGAGCTGAAATGGCCCCGGGCTCCTGTTATTTTTCTTATCAGAGAGCTGAAAAAATAACTGATTAGTGTATATCAAATCTAACCTCAATGAGGCCAAAGCATCCACATTCAGAATATAAATGCTAAACGTGTTTCATAAACACACAGTCTCATTAATAAAAAAATAAGAAGAAACAATCTAATCAAAATACATAATAAAAGTTTATTTTAAAAGAAAGAAAGAAAGAAAGAAAGTTTAATTAGGCTTTCAGCATGATATGTAATTTAATTTCCTTGGGGAATTGTGTTGAGATAAATGGTCTATTCACGAGATCCAATCATTATAATTCCAGCCTATCTTGCTTGATGTTGCATCAGACTGCCACAAATGGAGGAACTTTAATTTGTATGTAAATATGTAATTTGGCTAAAGGGGCAAACATTTTCTCTCAATGATGCTGTGTTATCGAGCTAGTATTTGCCTTTTATGTTGCTGTTTGATATATTTATCGCTACAAAAGGAAATTATTATTTAAATGGGGAGGTAACTGAGGCTACAGTTTTATTATAAAATAAATTTGCGTTAATGTTGGCTTGATGTCTGGTCCGGTGTCTAAACATTTATTTATAATCTCTATAAACCTGTTCTTAGATTTTTTTGTTCTTTCTGCTTTTTTCCTGGTTGTATGTTGACCTTTGACCTCCTGACTATCAATAAATCTGCGTGAATGCTCTGATCTAATGTAGGCCTGCAGTAAAGAATGACTTGTGACTTGTTTGGGTCAGTCACTGAAAAAAATGGACAGGGGGGCAGGACAGGGAGAGAAAGAAAAGAGAAAAACAATTGTGGAGTGTAAGATTAAAGGGTAACGTTGCTTCTACGTTTTATGTTATTAATGTTGGAATTGCTAATTATACTCTTTAGAAGTTTTGAAGGTAGGTTGATGATGCAGCAATTTAGCTGGTTTAGTGTAGATAACTTTGATCAAAGCTGTAGAGCTCAGGGTCACTGGGAGAAGGTCGGAGCTTAGAGGTAAATCAGGGGGCATAGACAAGAACACTTGATTTCAAGGGTGGCCATGCATAAACATTTTGAAAGACTGTATTTAAATATGTCAGAATGTGGTGAGATGGTGGGAGGCCTCATTTCCCAGCTGTCTGCATGCTTACCTCCACAAAACACCAGATAGATAAAAACATGCGGGTGAGCTGAGATAAAGGCCTGGTTTCTGATATTAGGCCCTTTTGGCACATCATTAGGTATTTTTGAGGCATTTAGGTATTTGAGGCATTTTAGAGCAATTATGGGTGAAATTGTTCAAATATCTATGAAAGGCTTGAAAATGACCAAGATAAACTTCTTTACCTTGTACATCAAAATGAACTTTTTTTTTTAATGCCCAAATGCTTCAAATATGCAGGGATGGAAAACTGATTACATCAGTGCTGAAGTTAAGCCTGTTTTAAAAAAAATCATCAAAAATTGATGGTGACTGTCTTTATTTCAGTTAGTGTATCTATCAAACCTGATAAATAATCAGAATTATGCCATAATTCTTTATCATGAGTCTTTTACCTGCAAATAATAGAGACAAATGATTTGAGTTAAAAATGAAGATAAGGAACTCCAAAATGAATGTGTTGGTAAGCTGGCAACCTGCTGCATTATATAAAACATGTCTGGATAGGTCGTATAACTTTGAACAAACATTCGTTCAGTCCAGGGACGAAAAATGTTCTTTTCTCCAGGAATATGGACTTGATTTGATTTGTTCAGTTCATAATCTAGTTTCATGTCATATGTTTTCTGATATCCTTTTGTGTGTGATAAATATTTGATCAATAAAAATTAAGGCTTTAATTATAATACCTACCAGAGTTAATCTAGCAAAACAATCAATGCAATACTGTTTTTCTGCTTCACAGTATGATGGGCAACAAGTCCAAAGTTCCAAGACCTGGAGATAAAGCAGTTCGGGTCTCTGTCGGATCGCAGCTCTCCCACTGTGAGCCCGAGGAACATGATGTTCTTCAAGACATGCAACAAGTGACTTAAGAAGCCCATGTGAAGCAGAGCTCATGCAGTATTCACTAAGACTCAATACAGAGCGGAGCACTTAAATCAGATCCAGATCTGCTGTAGGGACAGACGAGGAACTGAGGAGCAGGAGTGGACAGACTCTGAGCTAAAGGTTTAATGCACGGGGCTGGAATCGGTCCGTTGCTTGCTGGATGAAGTCCATTTATAGCACGGGCAACAGGGAAATATTTAACCCCGTTGATCAATATTTCAGAGAATGGCTTCCAATGTCATTCCCCATCTCTGCACTCGTGAGGCAGCTGTCACAGAGCCCAATCTGTGGAAAACTCACTGGGGACAGAGTCACTTCACATCTTCCCTGTTTGAAAATAGAAGTAAATCCACTGCCGGTGTTGCCTAAGGTCACCCCAAACATGTTGCAGATGGTGTTAAAAGCATGTACTTGCTGGCCTGATCTCAATATTTCATAAATACTGAGCACAAATCATCTCTCTTGCTGCTGTGCTGATGTGGCCTATTAAAATAGTCATAAGGATCAAACTGTGATGTTAGCACAGATCAAGTATTTGTAAAGAAGCTGAAAAGAATCTGGGGGAGATATGCGTGCTGTATTATAGTATGGAGTTTTCTTTCATAGTTACATTATTTATTAATGGAATTGCAAGATGTTGCAAGCAGAATTCGAATCCACATTGCCCACATAAGCACCTTGGCTCAATTGTGTCATTGAGTGCAGGCACTAATCACTAAGAAAAAACAACTTCTAAGAAGAACTTCACAGAGAAATGAGCAAGTATCCTAAAATTTAAGAAGAAATGTGGATCAAACAAAGCACAACTCAAGTCTTTGGGGCACACTGAGGTGAGTTATTACGATGTGATCTTCATGTATAAGTCAGGGCTTAAGACGATTAAGTTGTGGTATGTGGGAGTTCTCTTCTGATCATGGCATGAAGGCCGATCAGTGCTGACTGTGGCTTATCTTGGATCTCATCAACCAAACCTGAACTCTTCTAATCACTTTCAACTGGATCAGGTGCTTTTGTTTGCTGTAGTCCATGACCACCTAGACACTGACAGTTTTTTGTTTTATTATCATT
>JAZGTK010014394.1:0-13765 GCA_036877625.1 Ambastaia sidthimunki
GAACACAGCCCTAAAGGCTCTAAGCCAAAGGATGCTATCAATTTAGCTCTCTGATGGTTTGGCAAGTGGGCTGAAAAACAAGCTGCCCAGAAATTAGAGCATAAAATCAAATCGGAAAGTAAAGCCACAAGGTACAAGTTCATTTTAGCATTCGCATTCCCTAAAGTGTGTCTAATAGGACTGCATTCTCTTTACACAACATTTATCTGAGGTGATTTGAACTCAATTTACCTCAAGTAAGTTTTGTTTCATAAAGCAGCCAGGCTAACGCCAGCCAGCGGATAAAGTTCTTGAATAAGAATGTGTTAACAGCTATAAAGCAGTTCTTGTTCAGAACTAAACATTCTGATTGGATTATCTTTGACAGCACGCCCGTCATATTGCTAAGATGGACCGAACACTTAGCACAGTTACTGTATAAACGAATCGCCTCGTGGTTCGTAGACATAATGAGGCTGGAAAAACTCTTAAATGTAATCGGATCGTTCTGAGCAGTCCTAGACTTTTAAAGCTCCTCATCTTTGTGGTCTGCATTAGGCTACGTGCCACAAAGTGCAGAGCTAATTGGTTAATCTTTACAAATGTGCCAGTCAAAACTTAATGAAACACTTAATGCTGTTTGTCTTTAGTTAATCTTTGGTTATTATCTCATAATTCTTGCTGGAAAGGCCAGAGCAAGACTGCCATTCCTCAAATGTAAAAGTTTAGGCTCATATAGTATATTGTAATTTAAAAGACTAGTTAGCAACCTTACCTAGCAAAAAAGTAGTTATGGAGGGGTGATGTCATTAATAGCAACATGCAATGCAAGTTGCAACACATTTAAGTTTTTTCTATATGTGAATATGAATGCATGTGGCCATTCTTTAAAGGAGATGCAACTTTCAAAAGAGATTTTATTGTGCTAAATGTCTAACAGTTAATTAAAGCCTCACTGGTAAAAAGATCTAAACTTTCACAATAGGTAAATAAGAGAATTTAACCACACTAAACAACTAGTCAGCTGCCGCCATTTTGATCCATCTGTATTTATTAAATACTCAAACCAAACTCCATCCACTCTTGATTCACAAGCACTTTTCAGATAATTTAGATGGATAGCAGACATATTTATATGGTCAGATTTATGACAATAACACGGCCACTGTACAGTACAAGATCACAGTCATCTTATATCTTGAAATGTACACTCAGTATAGAACATCAAGGCGCTGTGTCTATACTTTCATTCCCTTTATAGGGCACCAAGAGCTGGTAACGGGCCAAAGGCAGTTATACATATATATCTGCAGTGCAGAAGTCTCGAGATGGGGCCGCTGGGGAACTATAACTTAACTCATAAAATTGTCATTTCTAAGGTACTTGGAGAGTCAGCAGAACAGACAAATGAAGTCAAACATGGTGCCTCTATTTCCATCCAACAGAGAGATACTAACTCAAGACCAATATAAAAAGGTGTTACTCAAACTTTAAGACTTTATTGCCTCAGCTAATGGAATTATCTTCACAAAACCATAATTGTGTTTACCTGCTTATTGATATTAAGTCAGACTTCTCATGAATATTTTAGTGTTCAAAGTCTGAAAGAAATCAAAGCCCTTAAAGTTAAGAATTATAAATAAATAAATCTTCTCTGAAACCTTTTACTTTTTGAAACAAAAAGAAAATACATCAATGCAATTCAGAGTACAAAAATAAATCTGGACGTGTTTTCACACTAGCACTGGCTGCATTTGTTTTGGTGGCGTGATGGGCCACCCACGGGCTGCCGGGGAGATGAGGGTGTGCGGTCTGTGTGCTCGCCCGGTATGTTTGCCATCCTAATCAGGGCGAGCCAGTGGCTGCTGCCTTTATTAAACTCGGTCTGGGGTGCCCCATGCTGAGACTCACTTCTCACACACACACACACACGCCTCCCTCCAGGCTACATGTCTGGATCTCACCCTGTATGGAGGGCAGGCACACACACATATCATTCACCATTAGGGTTTATGTATGACCCCTGCTGCTGGATTTTAATGACTGGCACTGCTCTTTTTACTAGCTGCTGCTATACACCTGCAGGGTAAAGGCTAGTTGTGGCCTGGTGTCACACACAGCAAAGTCTTATCATTGCACTGCAGGCATGAATGGGTTAAATATAGAGATGCCACATACATCTTTAAAACAACTGAGCTGGAGTCGTAAGGTGGTTATCGCTGCAACCAGATCACTGCTAGGGGGTTGCCAAAGCATTGTTGTTGGTTGCTAGGGTGTTGCTAGGTGGACTTATTGACCCCCCCCTCCCCCCAAGTCTCTTTGATATTCAGCACATTGAGTGTAATGGGAATTAATGCACTTATAAACATGCCTACTAGGCCAACAAATATCTAAGTAGACCTAATTCATCCGAGCTTAGATACTTTTAATATCGCTTGCTAACTCCAAAAGTCACTCTGTGTAGTTCAGAACACTTCACTCCAGAGAATCCACACAAGATGAAACTGAATAAAACTGGCTGTCTACAGTTTTAAATTGAGCAACAAAATCCCACCCAGAGATAAACGTGTCCTGGGAGATCCTGAGCTACTTTGAGTACAGCATCCTACAGTCATTTACCATAATCTGGAAGCAGCAATCGCAAAAACGCACCCATCGCCGCAACATCTCAGACCGGATGCATCGCAGTGGCTAAGATGCCTGATGCAGGATGGTATAGAAATCTTACAACCATTACCGAAGAAAAGAGAGAGAGAGTTGTTAGAACATTGGGCAGCAAATGACTGCTGGAGATCCCCAACAGCGAATGTAAACAGAATTTATGGTGCATTACAACGGCTGGGGAAAAACGACTCACCATCTTCTTGCTGGCTGACAAATTAAAAGCACTCCTGTTGGGACTGATATGATGCTTCTGATACCGCCGGGTCTTCTAAAGCTGTTCTCTTTGCTTTTTTCTGCTTCTTTTCTGTTTTTTATATCCTCTCTCTCTCTCTCTCTCTCCCGCTCTGCCTCGCTCTCTTTCTCTCTCTCTGCCTCGCTCTCTCTCTCACCAGTACCTGACGTCCCTGATCCACCGGAGCTCAATGAGGAGACAGCATGACTGTGCACCTCGAGACCAAAATCCAGCACCAATGCAAATCCACTCAGCACCACAGTGCCAATCTGATTCACAGGCAGGAAGCACAAAAACACCTATAAACTCCATTCAGACACTTCAACACTCATATATTCTCTCATCTGCAGGGGATCTAGACGCTGTGCTATACATAAACACAAGCACCTTGTAGCTGACACAGTCTGAGAAGAGCTGAGGATACATGAGACAGTTATTCATGAGTCCAATATTACTGCAGTTAATAGAATTGTAAATATTTAAACAATGTGGCAACTTCAGTTTTGGTATTCAGGACTTCATTTTAACAGGGCCCAGGAGAAAGATGACCCTGTTTCTTGATCCATCATGTCTTAGAATTAGTCAAAACTTCTGATGCAAATTCATTTTACCTGTTTAACATATAACTGTAACTGCCGGGTCTCTTAGTCGTCTTCGTACCTCCGATTCTCCAGCTTCCCACCTGAGTTCAGCCTGATTAACATGGTGGAATAATGCAGAATTTTTCACCCTCAGGAAATTCTTTGGATACATATTACAATTCCGACTCCTGGTTACTGAATTTCATTAGACCTCATTTCGGAAATGTCGCAAGTACCCTACAAGAAAGGGACCCCCTGCTACGCCTCTAATAAGGAGAGAAGGTCTCAAATGCTTTAAAAGAGAGTGCGGTAACTCGTTAAGATAATTACTGTATCGCACATTTATTCCTCTGTTAATAATTAAGCAACACAAGCCGGAGCAACTCAAACTCTCAATACCAGCAATTAGACAAACGAGAGGTGCGGAAATAAACACCAATCTGCCAAATTGAATCAAAACAATACATGAGGCCACACTATAAACAAGCCAAGTTTTTTTTTGCTTGGTAAAATGTCAACAAAAATTTGAGGTATTCCATATTACACTGCATGAAAAATATAGAATACATTAAGTGTGTAATTTCTAAAACCAAAATTAAAATTACCAAAATTAATTTCCAAATGATGACCACTTCCTGAACACTACTCTGTTCACCATTGGCCGCCTGTTCCACGCGATTGGTTCAGCCAAGGCTGCCGTGCTTGTCAGGATCCTCAAACCAACGGAGTGATGTTTTAATAACACCACAGAACCACAATGTTTACACCTTTCAAGGAACTTGACCTACAAATTGCTTTCTTATAACAGTCCCTGCACATTCAATTGGGATGAAACGGTATTTTGACAATATTAATCTACAGAAACAAATTATAATTTGTACAGGAATTCTATTAGACATTCAGCAGAACGGTGGGTGTAAGACGGGTGTGACACAAATTCCTTTTGGCAGCTACCTCACCTTCTCACTTTAATGGTGCCAGTGTGCCTGTGAGCGAGGATCAGAGCAAGTTATAAGTGACGCCTTTCTGCTGTGCCTGTGGATATTTAGAGCATTTAAGAAGTGTCGTGTAGGACGAAGCCAAAAATCTGAAGAAATTGACAGCATGTGTGTGTGTGTGTATATGTGAGAGAGAGAGAGAGACAGACAGAGAAAGAAGGTGGTGAGATATATAGGGTGAGTGAGAAACTGAGGCTGTGCATACATGACTAGAAGTGAGGAAAGTAGCATCAAGTGTTAAGTGTGAGCGAGTGTGTGTATGTAGACCGTGTTTTCTTTTTTTTTCCACACTGCCTGCAGGCTGCCTCTGGCTGGCTGCTTACATCAAAGGCGGTATTCTCTCTCTGAGGAGCTGAGAGACTCTGCCCAAGGCTTGCCCAGGCCTTCACAGACCTGCCTCGAGGGTTAGAGCCAAACCACGGGCCTCTGTCACTCGCCGCAAGACACTGCTAATCATAGCCTGGGCTGCAGTCGGCGTACGAGACGCAAGCGAATGATACTACCATATGCGAGCGGTCCGCAAACGGTCGTGCTGTAATCGGCCAGGGAGAGACGGTTTGGGAATGAGATTTTTAAGTATTTAAAGTGTCAGTGTGCCATGTATTATTTATTTCATGAATAAAGAAGGAAAATATGACTTATGCAAGTGTGTTGCTATCCAAAGCAGGCGTCTGTGTCTGTATGCCTGTATTTGGATCAATATGTTATGAGGGTTTCAAATAACTTCATACCTGCATTATTAATATCAGATGTAACTAGATCAAAAATAACTAGAACAAAAGGAACACAGAAACATTCAAATCATAGAATACAGGTACACATGCTGTTCTATTTTTTATTCCATATCATAGAATAGCATGTGTGCATGTAAGAAGTCAAAAGAGCCCCCACACAAACAGACACACACACACACATACACACACATATATATCCTCACACCTTAAACACCCTATGAACCATATAGCATGGGCAAGCATAACCTTTCCTTAAAAAATATGATTTTACTTTTATATGCTGGGGGCATTTAAAGTACAGAACAATAATCTGCATTGCACTCACCTGTAAACGGCTCGTTTGTCCGACTCCAGCTGGGCTTGAGGGTCAAGGGTCACACTGACCGGTGCGGCCCCTGCTGCCGAGGCTGCAGAGATGTGCACATGCTGGGCCTTTGAGTTTTGCTGCGTAGTGCCTGTCATCTATAAAACCAACAGAATGTAAGAAAAACTTGTTCTTATTTACTTACTATTTCATATGATGTTCTTGTTATAATAAGAATTCTATTAGAAATCTTAGAGTAACTGTAATAGTAAAAACACAGCAGATAATTCTTATCTGAGATAAATGAAGGTAAACGGCATCAGTCAGAAGGTACAGCACAACTCATTCTGGTTCTACATCCTCCACGCTAATGAGCCCAAGATGCTAATCAACATCACCTTGCTTGTGTGCATGTTACTGGTGACTCCCAGCCAGACACTGTCGTCTTATCAGATCTGGTTTAAAAATGCTTCATAAAAAATGCTTTTAAAGCCACAAGAGTGAAAACTTGAGGCAAAAGTTAGTAAGGAACTTTTTTGAACTGCATACATATTCAGAACGTCACTGCCAATATATCTTCAGTCTCTCTCTGGCCCATTACAATGTAAGAATATTACTGACTGCAGCATATGGTGTCATTAAAATTGGGAATCTAATTTGACGCGCACCTTTAAGATTTTGCGTAGGTCACTTCCTGCAGGAAACCGTTATTCCGTGTTATCAAATAAAACAGCAGCGGCTGAAGTGTTGCCCTTCAACGTTCAAAACACAGACAGGATGTGGTTTTCCCTGTTTATGATGCATTCGTTTTTCCGGGTTACTCTGCTTTTTTCCTTCGTTTCTGTCTCATGTGATGCAGCTTTGAGCAAACCCCCCCCAAACCCACCCGCCACCAGACCAAAAATGGTTTAAGGGAGGAAGTCTTAATCCCAGCCTCAAATAGGAAATAAATTAGCTTCTTCACACTTAACTAGCTCTCATTTGCATGTCTCCTCCACCCGTGTGCCGCTCTCTTCTCCCCAGCCTTTAATCCTCAGGGCGGAGGAATATAGCAGCTGGACAGAGAGGGGGGGTGGCGGTGGTTGTGGGCGGAGCTCTGAGACAAAGATGTTTCTCTGTGTGTCCTTTATAATTAACTCATGACGAGTATAATGGCAGCCTTACATGATAAACCTTTGCATAGGACTGGTGATGTGGATGTATCTTTCTGACGACTGCATTTTCAGACACCCCAAAACTCAATCTGGTTTGATGATTTTAGAGTGGTTTATACCCATTTCAAGCAGGGAGATTAACTAGCTGACTGGGTTTAACAACTAACAGCATCTTGGTCAGGAAGACTAGCTACACCAGCTCAGGACTAGCTTACCTGTTGGCTCTCCTGGTATGATGGTGGAGGAACACTCTGTGTGGCCATCATGGTCAATGCTGGTGCTGGGGACACATGTTGCATCATGGGATAGCTTCACATGGAGACCCTGCAGAAAACAAAAAAAATCACATGTAATCATGTGATTTATCACCACGGACGAGCATTACATTTTTATAATGACAATAAACATAGTAATGCAAAACAATACAATTACAATTCACAGTGATGAGAGCTTAACTTTAGTGCCTGCTTAACTTCAACCACAGTTTAACTCAATGCAATTACTGAAAATATTTCACGTTCCACCACCAGGTGCTGCTGTATTTAAACTGACAGGAAAGCTACACGCAATTTCTCCACCTCATTAGACAATGTTGGAAAAAAATTATATTCAGAAGGTCAGCACAATGCACAATGTAAACATATAAAAGCTATAAACACTCCTTACAGCCTAACAGACCACAAAGCAAAACATTTTCTGCCATATAATGTCTACATGACTAAGGTAACTGCAGTTACATATTTTACACGCAGCATAATAATGTAACCTTTTATAATATATTGGCATTGAGTTTTTAACATTAGCACTGCAGTAACACTTAATCTGTAATATAAACAGCAAACAAGCATGTTTGTGGAGAAAACAAATAAATAAATAAGCAGCTTGAGGTAAAGGCACATGATGAGGTAGTGTTCCTCAGGTAAACACAACAACCTCAGTGGGCCAATCAGGGCCTCATTAGCTCTGTTGTCATAAGAGTAACTGATACTGATCATGGGAAGGACGAACCCGGGGGACAGTGCACCGCGGGAGACCCCGACTATAACTAATTGGCCCCATGTTAGCACACACGGACCCCTGGACCCCATTTCAGAGTCAAGTATTACACAAATCTTTTCTTTCCACTTCATGTTAAACCGTCTGCACCTCTGAACCTTCTAGTGGATCATGCATTCAATTATGTTTCATAACATTTTGTGAAACACATTTTGAAAGGCAAGAAATTGTTGAATTTTATTAAAATTTAAGACTTGTGATTGTAAACTGGGTTGTTGTTGTTTTTTCATGTTATGCAGTATGTGCCTATCAAATCTATTACCATAAACATCTTTGATGATGCCCACATATTGTCTCTGCCGTATTGATTTTCCCATCCGAGTGCATTACAACAACACAATTTAAAGCCTTGAACACAAGCAGACGGCTGTAAGTAGATAGCCGACTGACAGCTGAATCAGTGTTAAATTCACTCAGCTAAATTCATTCCCCTTTCATTCCTTCAGCAGATATTTTCATGAGTCTTACGGAACCACGCATGGTCAACGATTTAACAGGGTTCGAATGACCGTTTCAAACAGCTTGACCCCCTCAGACACAGACTTCAGACCCCAACTGAGTTCCAATCTGTCGAAAAATGAAGCTAATAATTGTAAAAAATGCAAAGCAATCACATGTAATTACTGAGATGGAACACTCGGAACAAACAGTTCAATCACATTTGCAGTGTAAATGTGGGCGGGACCTCTGAACCGTTCTGTAATTACACAGGACATAAATCACTCATTTAAAACCTGACCTATAAAGTTCCTTCTATGCTTAAGTAATAGTAATTTTCTCCCTTGAGAACTGCATGTTAGCTACGTCTATACCTGGAAACAGTCTATATCTTCACAGCTTGAAATCTCAAAGACACAAAACAAATTGTATATTCATGCTATGAATTACTGCATTTGTTGTTTTCAGGCGAATGTATTATCAAAGCAGCTTAGTAATTCTACATGGACGGAATCTTGTCAAGGGGATTGTGGGAAAATCAAGGATTCGTTGCAGGACAGCTGCGAATACAGCCAAGTCTGTCAAACGGCGAACGGGATGTAACCTTCTCCTCAGACAGCAGACAGACAACAGTGCGGGCGGGAAAACAGGAAAGATCTTTTTTCCTTCAGCTCATCTTCAGGTTGGCTGCAGCGTGTGGAAAAGCGGTCGAAGGGGCCAAGACAAACCAGAGAGCTATTTTAAGGAGATCACACTGACACACACACACAGAGGGGGTTATGGGTAATCATTATCATAAACACCATCAGAACTCCTGCACTCCAAATGTTTCACGTTGGAGTTCGTGGAAACGTGAGGAATTTTCCAAGCACAAATTACATTCCGGCTCGGCATTGCATATTTTATGACACTCGTCCAAATCATACAAATTGAGAATGTTGTGTGTGTGATCTGTATACTGATTACACACCGAGCTTGTGTTTCCATTCCAAGTGCTATCAGCCGAAAGGCATCTTCAACGTTATCTCTCCTCATTTTAATTGCAAATTTTGCGAGCGAGTTGGTAATTAAATGGAAAATTGCACATTAATTGATGAGACTAAAGATAAAGCAATTCCAATTATTGCGTGGTATTTTAAGAAGCCCTCTCAAGTCTTTGCCCCTCGTGTGGCACGGTACCCAACGCTACAGCATCATAGTAATAATGCGCACATGCCTTATAAAGCAGGAAAACTGTTCTATCCATGAGCTGGTGTCTATACACGGCAAAACACAGACTCATTCACACACACATTCGCTTTATAACAAGCTGAGAAAACTCAGAAGTTGTCAGCAGGTCTCTGAGGGCCAAGGGTATGTACTGATTAAGCCTTCCGGCTTGCTCTTATAAAACATCATAGCATCTCCTGACTTAACATGTTGAGTATTGATTTAATGCATCGGTCAATACAAACCCAGCGATCCCTGCATTGATATGCAGTCGGAAACTTCTTTCCCTGTCGTGCACCTGCGTGTAACGTTCAGACATGCACTCCATAACCCACCACAGTAAATAACTACAGCATATCACACAAACATTAACCAAGGGATGAAACATCTTTATAAGACACTAGGCTATTGCCCTCGGAGGTCTCTAACACAGGACAAACTACCACTAGCATATTGATCTGTCCTTTAGCAGCATGTCTGAGAATATGAAAGAAAGGTTTATAGAAAACCCTTAATGGTAAGTATTAATTTTTACAGTTTAACATGTCACACATCTTTTTGCAACAAACACAAGCCCTCATTTACCTTGTTTAGCAGGGTGTGCTGTTATTGTTCTGTTATTTTTAAGTGGTCTGGCTTACGATTTTTGACAGGCCAGTAAGCAACCGCCCAGAACAGCCTAGCAACCACTTAGAAACACCCTAGCAACCACATAGCAACTAAAAACCACTCAAAACTCTTTAGCATCATGGAGGTGAGTTTTACATAGATGAGCAGCATTTCACAAACATTAAAAATCTAGTTACTGTAGATATTAGAAGAAACACGGTTGAAAAGATGGAAACCACAATAACAAGAAAGTAAACATTTGCATAAACAATCAAGGAGAAGTTGGAGATGATTCCAGCCATGAGATGCAGGATAAACACAGTTACCCAATTAAGCAGAAATAAAGCATCACTCAGTTTAATACTACATAGTTCATTTTACATGAGTGCAGTACAGTATATAGTGCAGCTGTTAATTACAGAGAGTTTGGCAAATAGATAGTATAGGGGAAATGTATTGAACATGTCTGGGGAAAGTTCTGGAATGCTAACACTCTTCCATCGATACTGCTCGAGCAGACCCCTCACCCAACTGCTGGGATGTTTGATCACAGTGATAATTAACACAAACACTCACCGGAAGACTGGTACTGATGAGGCTAATGGAGCGACGGCAGAGCTTGTTAAGAAACGACAAAGGCTGCATCCCAATTCGCACGCGTCTACTGCATACTAAACTTGTGAAATGTGAAATTTTATTTTCATATTAAAAAAAATGCAACTTAAAATGTGAATCTGAGTTCAAATAAGAGCCATGAACACATACTCTTCATTAGCACACAGAATTGTGGGTAATATTAGCGTTCATACATACAAATAGTACATCAGACACCACCAAAAAAGTGTAAAACTTGTAAAATATTATTGTTAATATACTATGATTTGGGATGCATGTACAGTATTACTGTAATACAGCGTCTACTGTAACTATTTTAGTATCTCTTATTAGTTTTCACCCAGAATCTTGACACCTGTGGCTTCTACCCAAACATCTGCAAGCACTGTTGCTATCATCTACAAACAAACGTCGGACAGTCGCCATGTACAAAGTCTTTCCGCCGTGACACGCATCCTTTTCCATGCGCACAATTCCAAAGGATCAAAGATGTGTGTGAGGGCAATGACTTCCTCTTAGTTGGAAACATCCTTTGTGGCCGGGCTGCAGAGCACTAGTGCAAAGAAAGGCAGCAGGTTTTTTCCCTTGTTAAGCAAAAACAGGTGAAGTCTACAGGAGGTACAGCAGGAAGTGGTTTGTAGTTTATAGAGCCCTATTTATCATCATCCACAGTCTTCCCTGCAACAGCTAGTCCTCGCATTTGCAAAAAGTGTGTTTTATGTTTACCAGGCAGGCCGACAAATTGAAGAATCAACAGACCTTCACTTTTTCTCAAAACACTTCTAGCAAAGGATGCCACTGGATTCTTTTCGGAATTTCGGAACAGCTACATTGATTGGTTGATCTAAATCTCATGTGTGGAATTTCTGCATGATTAGTATCACCAAACTGAATTTTCAGAAGTTTTCCTAAACACACCCCTCGTCTACCATTGGTCAGCCCAACATGTAATCCCGCCTAGGCTGTTGCTCTGTTGGTTTCCTCTGGATACTCAGACAAATAGAGAAATGTTTTGATAACCCCACACTGTTTACACATTTTAACAGGAATTCCACCTTCAAATTTCTTACTTATAGTTGTGTTTGCAAATTAAGAAAATAAAACACATTCTGTGTATACCAAACCACCATTATGAATTAACAATAAAACTCTTTGTATTAAAATGTTGGTAAACTCCAGCATTTTCCCCAGTATCTAACTTGAAGAATTGTTGATCTTCAAAGCGCACACACACCGGTGCCAACAGAGTGTGTGATTGTGAATTTCCTATGTATCCTGTGCGGAAGTTTGTCACTCACAGATGCTGCTGGGAATGCAATGAATAATTTTAAACAGCGTGCGTGTGTCGCAAATGGCCAAATATCATGAATCTTAATGTCCTGAGTCAGGGCTTCTCCAAAGTGTATACATAAAACCAGCCCACCTGAATACATTTGCTACATTAGGGGCCTTTCCGTGGACAGATTTGCAATAGAGTCCGAGCGTGTGGCGGAGTGATCTGGGAGAGGATGACGGTGTGGGTTTTGATTAATGAGAAGGGAAAAGACCAGTATGTTGGAGCAGATCCCCTGTACAGAAACACAGAACTCCAAAGCAGGTTCTCAGTCCACAAACACACACACATTTAGACGTGCAAACATACACCCCAGGGCTACAAGCCTTCAGGCAACATGCTGCCTTTGCAACATCTTTTTGCATACACACACACACTCAAGAGATTCACTGCCCCAAAACTGCTCATTAACCTGTAGGAACTGCAGGTGGAGGATTAACCTGTGATATTCAAGAGCTCAAAATCTCCCTCTCCTATATACTGTATGTACAATGCATATCTTTACACTTGTCATTACAGTAAAAACTATATATAATGTCATTAATGGGATTAACTACCCTCCTTTCGTTTACACGGTTAACCCCTGTTGGTAGATGTCATAGCTACACATTTCCAAAGAATTGCTTTTTGTGCTATGCGTCTTTTGTGTGAATTTGAATTTTAAAGTGCATGGCAATGATGTTTGTTTTCTCTCCAATTATCCATGTATTCACTATCTGCTATGTTTTAAAGGAATGGAAGGTCAAGCGCATTGGATTGTGGGATACGGTATCCCACACACTCTGGAGGAATCTGGAGGAATGCACAAAATCTGAGGAAATCTGCACACGGAGCACAGTATGCATACTGTATGTGATTTGGAACACACCCTTTGTGTCTGAGAGATTCTACAAAGACAATGATCATCATTCATCCAATCTATCTTCAATTTCTGTTGCCTTTGTGTTTATGCAAATGATTGTTTAGATACAGCAGATCTAGAAATAATTCCAAAGTGTTCTGCTTTTCAAAATTAGATTAAAGTCTTCGCCGAAAATGGGTTTTACAGTAACTTACTGTGTGGTGAAATTTTGTTCTTCCCAACGGCCTGACGGTTCGCATGCAAATGACCTGATTAGCATAGCTGAAAGCTTTTATTATAATTAGCATTTTCTCAATAGACGGCACTAGTATGGAAACAATGAAGTCTAAAAGAGTTTTTTTTAAATTATAAACAAATTCTGTTTAACTCAATGGCAAGATGAAGTTACCAACGTGGTGGTAGTTAGCATTTAAACACCTTAAACTATGATCAGAACTCATATTCTATTGCTAATGATATGGACCTGCTAAAGGATATCGTCTGGTTTATTTTTAATACACATTCCTGGCAAGAGACTGAGATCAGTGCTGATTGACACCATCCATTAACATGAGCACACAGCAATGAGAAGTAAATGCACCAAAAGCTTCATTTAAAACGTTATAAGAACATTTAGATGATGTTTTAATCATTCTCAAATTTACATGGCTTGGTGGTCTTTTCTATTATTGTGGTGTGTATTGCGTTTTTTACAATGTTACGTTATTAGCACACTTCACAGTGAGTGTCGAGTTTCCACATGTTTACGATTTGTTGCTGCACTGATAAAAATCGGAATATTGAGGGCTGGAATTCTGACGTAAATTGGAACTCCTGAGCTCATGGAGACAGAAGGTAATCTTCAAGAGTTTGCTGTCAAATCGGTTTGGTCGCTGTCATGTTGAGCAGAGATAGGGGTAAGGGGACAGTGTGTGTTATCTTGCTCTCTGATCTATAGGGTTGTTTAAATAGATACTTTCTAATCTTACCATAAGACCAGCCTGTGATAAAAGTGTTG
>JAZGTK010014395.1:0-11182 GCA_036877625.1 Ambastaia sidthimunki
GTTGAGGCTAGCGTTTGACTGGGAGTGTTATTGGCAAGTTGCATGATTGTAGTGAAAATGCAAGTAAAATGCAAAACTCATGAAAAACATGTAAATTAGTGGCTGTTAGTCAAAAAATGTTTACAAAAAAAAGGGCAGAAGGCAATGGCCATGACGTTTGTCTGCACGTGTACATACAGCAGCTAAAATATATCCCAACTGTGCATAATAAGGGGAACATTACACGCAGCGGGAGAGTTGAAGACTGACAGAAATGGTCTTGAGTTTATTGTTCAAAGACAGTGAATTAGTTATAAAGGCTTTGATGGCTGTGACAGCAGTGCTAAAACTGGGATGAATTTAAAGGCACAAACTCTCACAGTTTAGCATGTTGACAGTTTCAGCCCAGCATGCTGTCAGAACGCTCCAACCCACTGAGAGAAGCTGTGTTTTTAAACGCATCCCTCTTAAAGCACCACCACAAAAAATATGCTTTTAAACAAATAATCTACAGAAAAACGGGCTCATCCCTAGTTGTTTAATTGTACTGCATATGCAAATATAGGTAAAACAGCAGTCACAGAGTCCCCAGCTAACACACAATGTTTAGAACGTTGGCTGATGTTCTCTAAACGTTCTCTCAGAGTTATCAAAAACATTCTTGCAGTAATGTTAGTAGAAAGTTTTTTTAACATTATTTCTCATATATTAAAATTGTTTTTCTTAAATTGTTAATGGAACGTTAAAAAATGTTCTTATAACCAAGCAACGTCTAAGAAACTGGATATTTTAAACTTTCCTAAAATTTAAAAAAAAAAAAGCATTTGTATTGTTTTTGTTACTTAATGGAAATGTTAGGGAAACGTTCTTACAACCTAAATTCGTTAGCCAGGGGCATAGTAAGCACCGACATTCAGCCTACTATTCTGACTGCAGTCTGCAGCGTCTAATTTGCACAAAGCCATGCATGAGTGCACCAGAAGTAACAGGCCAACAGGATCCAGAAACATTAACAACAAAAAAAAAAAAACTTTCAAGAGACTTCCTGAACGTTCAGATCTCTAACTAGCTTTGTCAGTAAACGACATGTCACTTCTCTCTGTCTTTTATGCAACCTGGCAAGAATTGTTTTCATGCTTAATTGGCTTAATTGTTTTACTGGTCAGAGAGGTTTAAATGAAAGGGGAAGCTGTCTGAGAAAAACAGAGCCAAGTAGCGCCTTTGTGTTTGGCCTCCATGTGCCCTCCCCACCTTCACAATGGGGGATTCGACCAATCAGTGCCTTGCAAGCTGTTGGACAAGGCCCTCACCAGCAGTCCTGCTAAATTATTAACGCAGCCCCGCAGAGCAAGAGTGAGAATAAACCTGGAGAGGTTTATACAGTACAACCGCAAGGACAACTGGATATTCCTAAATCAGTGGGCGTAAGGGCAAGTACATGTCTAGTATCGACTTAACTGTATGATGATGGAATATAGGGGAATTTCTCCAAATTGCCAAACGGAATTAGCCGCCAACTTTTGGAACGGAAGAAAGAATGTCTCGCCAACACATCTGTCATTTTATTGTGCCAAATGAAACAACTGCACAAGCATTGCTCAATGTTAAACCACGTGATCTAGAGCTATTACTAAAATCTGGCCCTCGCGAAGGTGTGATGGCCAAACACTTTTACCATCCAGTTTCAATTTAAAAGTGCAAATGCTATTGCAAAACACAAAAAACAAGCTTGCTGCAGGAGCAGTTACTGGCATGAAAGAGGTACACACATGGAATTGAAGCAGCCCAGAAAATGGAGTCTCAAATAGAGTCTAATAATCTTCGTACTGACACACTTAAGTTAAAGTGGCTTTTGGCCAGGCAGAATGAGCCAAGAGTAGAAACAAATTTATTTAAAATGAATCGGAAAACCCGTTTCCCTGCACTGCATCCCGATTTGATTCATCACATCAATCCGTGAGGAGTTTCTGGTTTAGAGAGAAACTGTTAAATGTTTACTTTCCAGATTACACTGACATTCAAAACATCTGCTACCGCATGTGTAAATTCACCGATTTCTCTCAAGCGGATTCATCTGCGAATCATGAAACACGGGGGGATTTACAGCGTGTTTGACATGCTCCGTGACCTGGGACGTTTGGAGACCACATGCGAGACAGATCTCCACAATAATGGCCAAAAAAGTTATTTTCTCACCCTACTATTTACTTCCCTCTCCCTTCCACATGCTCCAGTGTTCAACCTCTCTCTCTCCTTTTAAAAGCGTGTCCTTCTGCTGACAGAAAAGCTGCATGAGTTCCTTCCATCTCCCTGCTGCCATCAGCTGCCAAAACACGCAGGTCGCTGCGTTGAACACTATAAATATGATGTACGGCTAGTGCGCTGCCTCTGACCTCACAACACGCGCCGGAGGAGTGCGGGAAGCAGGTGCCATGCAGATTTATGACACTCAGCGAGAACTTTCACCCTGTATGTTCTCTCCTGCCCCAGCAAGCAGAGAGCCCAGCCGGCGAAGGCTGAACACATTCGCTCCTCCGTCACGAAACAGCAAATACGTGCAAATCTAAAACGCTGCGATTGTTTGCATGCGTGTTAACAACTCTTGATTGTGGCGACTAGCGCTGCTGAAAATTCTAAAGCAAACCTTGTTGTTTGGAAAGCAACAAAAAACGTTTAAAGTACTGATGTTGCATAGCCTGTCACATCTTTTACTAACAAAATTCAAATCAAGATTGATTCAAGATTAATTTAGATTCAAATCAAATTTAAATCGGTGTATAAGAAAAAACTTTACCTTGTAATACTTTTTATTCTAAATTTTTTTTTAATGCTTATGCCTTGCATTTTTTAATGGTTCTGTGGAATAACAGATAAATGTCAACATTTAAAAGTATAAATATTTTTATCTCAGGTAATAGCTCAGCTAACAGGGAACCAAAAAAAGCTCAGCTAACAGAGAACCAAAAAAAAAGTCTCAAAAAACTTGCAACATAAAATTGTTAGCTGGAATGAGGTCCTAAAAGCTACATACACAATTACTGTAAAACAAAATAAGCAGAAATGCTGTTTAAAACTTTAACACTACAAGATATATCCACTTTTCAACAGTACTTCATGTCAGTTTCCTCTAAATAAACTGATGGAGCTTGCCACTTTAGTGAAAACTACATTTTAAATGTGGCATTAGTTGGATATGCATCAAAATGTTTCTAAGCTACATGTCAGCATCTCTGAATATGCTGGTTAGGATTTCACACACGTTTCTTCAAATCTGTCAGTCAGATACAAACTCATTTGACAGTCATGAGGGGACCATATGGACCCCCGACTCAACACAAAAAGGGGGGCGTCTGTCTCTCTCTTTCATCCTATCTTTTCCCCCGAGCGGCCAACCTTCAGGAAAACGCAGACCACTTACAACTCCAGCTTAAAAATGACTTCAAACTACTTCACTTTTGGCTATTTGACTTTGTGCAAAATGATGCTTAGTTAGCACTTGGAAGTGACGAGTCTTTTGTATTCCTTCACCCGTGCTAATCCCAGCGGCAATAATAAACAAATTTAAATTCTCTATCCCGTGCCAAACAGACGTGTTGTAGAATAATGAGCACCCAAGAACCGTCAGTTTCTTATCTTCCTTTTCGCACCAACTAGTCCTCTCCATTCATTCCCCACAGCTCTCCAGTAGCTCTTGACAGAATTAGCCTGGTTCAGTATTGAGAGTCTGGCCTGATGGCCCTATTTCCTGGGACACGAGGTGAGTTAAGCCCCGGGATTTGTGCTGAAAAGAGATTGGAAGGGAAAAGCGAATATAAGGAGCGCCCACATCCACTCGGAGGAGAAAACCCCTCTGGTCGAGCAGTGAAGGTAATTACATCTCAAGTGGGATCGGACCTAAAGGCAGGACCTGCGTTTACCACGTTTCCTGCCCTGGGGAGAAGCCAGCGCTTTGTGGGGAATATGCTTTGTGGATAAGCCTGATTGTAAGAGGGCTTGTGTTCCACAAGGGGTGGAAAAATTTAACCCTGAACGTGCAGAAGATTTGCATTTGCACGTCCCACAGGCAGGAGCCTTGGTCTCTAATAATACACAGCATTAAGAAGGCAGTCACAGTAATCATGGTGGTGCCGTCAAGGTCAGGATCCAGGGCTGGGCAGGACTCGGTAATGAGGGTGTCACACCCAGACAACGTCAGGTGCATCTGGATACACCAGACAGCCTAGCTAACAGGGAACGTTCTCAGAATGTTGGCTGGGGCTGTCTAAAATTCTCTCAAAAACTAATGTTATTAGAATGTTTTATTAAGGTAATATCAAAACGGTATTCTTAAGTAATTAGTGGAATGTTTTAAAAATGCCACAGAATAAAAAAAATTTGAATAATGTTCTTAAAACCAAGCAATAATGTCAGTACATTAACATTTCTGTTACTTAATGGAAACGTTGGGGAAACGTCCTTACAATCTAAAGTTGCTACCTGGGACCCTTGTTAACTTTATTTCTGCTCTTTGATTTCTGTAGCACAAACTTCCTGGAATCATAAAAGGTTAGAAAAACACAAAGAGTTATCTGAATATCAAACAACTCAATAGACTTTCTGTTCCATTTCAAAAACTCAATCTTCCATAAGGGCAAAGGGTAGCGAATACCTTCACTGCAAACTCTTAAAATGCCACAGTTGTCTTGACAAACATTTGCTGGAGAAACATGCTGACCTTCAGTTTTCCCATTTCTTCACCATCACCAGCGATGTGACCGGAGACCAGTTTGCTTGAGACAAAATTACACAGAATGAACCTCTGTTGCAGTTTGTCAGACAGAGAGCTTTCAGAACACAACAATAATCTGCCAAACCCTGCACAAAAGAAACAATACAGCATTTTCTCTGCAAACTAACAATACTTTTAACATGTATGCTGCAGTGTTTTTTAAGATATGTTAAAGTTTTGTATAAAAAATAAATTACAATAGTCTAACTGCCCTCATAACACTAAAATCCCATACTGATCTCTCTCTCTTCCTCTCTCTTCCTCTCTTCTCTTTCTATCTCTCTCTCTCCATCTCTCTCTCTCCATCTCTCTCTCTCCATCTCTCTCTCTCCATCTCTCTCTCTCGTCTGTCATCTCTTTCTCTTTTCTCTCTCTCTCTTTCTCTGGTAGGCAGTAGGTATCATCTACACTGCATTTTTGTCCCTGTGAGATGCTGAAATGGAGTTGCTCTCTGGAGGTTGTAGTGTCATTCTCTGAGCTCTGTACCAGCTATTCTCATCTTCCGCTGGATCACCCACGTCGTGAAAACAGCTTTTCACTTATGACTTGTTTTCCCAATGAAGGTCAGCATGTTAGCAAGCTCTAAGAATAACACACACAAACACACACACTCTGCTCGGGTCCCGGGGCCCCTGGAAGGTGAACTCTCATTCCACTTAAGCAAAAAGGACCGGGAATCTTCTCTCAGTGATTGGCTCATCTCATCTGAGTGCATTTAATCTGGAAATTGAAGTTCTGGCTGCCTCTCCTCCTTTATGTCACCAACATCAGAACGTTCTAGGTTTATCTCTAAAAATAACACAGAGAGGGTGTCCAATTTCCACAAATCAACATGAGTGAAGTGACATTTGGTGAGGAATATAAAGTGTTTTATGTGAGAAAATGTCTCCATACCGACAGCACGAACAGACTGAGGTGAAGGTTATGCAAAGCTGTCCACAGCCACATAACATCCGTTCAAGAACTTCTCCAAATTAGATCAGAAAATGGTTATCTTTATAATAACTTGTCATGTTATCACCTAACCACAAACAAAATGATCTGAATACCCAGCTAACAATTTCAGGTTGTACAAACGTTTCCATTCAGTAACCAAGAATGTTCAAAATGTTATTTTAAAAGTTCTAGGAATGTCACGATGTCCGGTTTTTAGGCGTTGTAACGTTATTGCTTGGACATAAGTAGATTATTCAAACACTTTTTCCATTCTATAATGTTTTTAAAACATTTCACTAAGAACTTAAGAGTAATATTTTCTATATATGATATATAACGTTAAAAAACATTCAACTAACATTATTGCAAGAATGTTTTTTTAATTAATTTGATAAAACTTTTATAGAACATTAGACTATTTTTTTTTAAGTTTTAAGCACGCTTCCTGTTAGCTGGGTATCCTATAGAAATACACAAAAAACATTGTCAAAGGTCCAAGAAAAAAAATAAAAACCAGACATTTTAAAACTAATTAAATTATTTCAGCACTGTTAATTTTAGCACATTTTTCCAGGGACATGCGAGTAATAAGATCTAAACAGAAAAAAATAAAATTAAACAGAAATAAAGTATTGAAAAGAAAGAGCAAAAAAAAAAAAAGAGACAAAACCATCTTTGAGAGAAGATCTACTATGCAGTATTATTAGGTAAGAAGCAGGAAGCAGTACCTGTGTAGCCCAGCGAGTTGTCGTCACCATGTTCTGTGGTAGGGGCTTCTGTGGCCCTAATGCTAGTTCCCTCCTGAGTCTCCGTGTCTGTTGAAAGCAACACAGGTACTGAGACCTCAAGCAAAGAGAACTGAGCCACCGGTAGCATGGTAACAGCCCAGTAACCTTGATACCAGCAGATGAGAAGCAGCAAACTCCATAAGCAGTGATGTTTCCAACATCTCAATCTGCGACCTCCAAACGCCATTATCATGTGAAGAAATTACTAGAAATTTTTCACTGAGGTCTCAAAAGCCCATGTATTAAAACTCCAAGATGTTAATTAATTCTCATCCATGGATCCATTGGAGAACCCCAAGAGTCCCAAATCTTTGGAGCAAGTAAATCTTTGGGGTCTTTTTCTTCTCTTCAAAGGCCTAAAGTAGTACAGGCGATACGTTGTTTACCTCTTAGTGCCCCGAGCGCCTATGTGTACGTCTGTGGAGTGACAATACAGTCCCCTTTCAACAGACGGTCCTATAGAGCACACGGGCAGCTAGGACGTCCCAACTACAAAGTCACTACCACGCACCCTATTTAGCTCAATATACAGTCATTGACTAAACTAATTCTCCAATCAGCGCATGTGGCTTTTCTGGAAGATGGACTGACAGCCCATCGTCTACGGTGGGTTTAGAAAGGAGGATGGGGCAGGGGGTGGGGCTGGTACCCCCATCATAGTGAAGTGTGGGATAAATCAGACAGAGCCATGCCCACTTCCATTGTTGGGCACTGACAGAAGGCTAATTTGGGGCGAGGGGAGGTGAAGGGGCCTGTTTAATATAAAGGGGGTCAGAATTGGCCAGATGACTGGGAAGCAGCCTGTCACGACCGAGAATGAAGATTGGCATCATTTACAGAGATAAAAGGCATGGAGGCAAAACAAAAGGAAGTCACTGGAGAGCATTTAGCACTCAGGGAAGTGTGACCACTGCCTGTCCTTCCCTTCACCCTTAGGCTAGGGTTCTGTGAACATTTTTAAGTATGCATGCTAAGCTACAAACAAAGCTCCTGATTCACATTAAGTTTTAACAGTAACAGAGTTCTGACTGGATTTTAAGAGAGGTAATGTTTATTTAATGACTTGTGCCACATTTGCTCAGCTCTGTGGTGTATTTAGTCCAGAGCTGTGACACTTCTAATGCGCTTATGCTGAGAAGGCAGTTTCTAAGCAAACACTTTGCTGAGTTAGTTCACAGTATCACAAGGTCGTGACCAACACTATATGCTATCTTAACTTGCCATGGATACTTTCATATTCAGGAATCAGACAAAGTAGTCAAAAATAACATTTACACTTCTAACAAATGTTAAAAAACAGTTTGATTTACTTTGATTAAGTTCACAAACATGCAACAGCAAGCATGCAAACACGTCACACATGCAACAAACTTGAGCAACAACATTGTCTGTTTGCGTATTGACACCATATTGTTAGTATTGGTAGTTTCTTCGAACCCCAAAACTCCAGTTCTTTGCCATGAAATGCAGTTTGTCCAGTATGTCAGCCTACCTGCAACTACTTAAAACAGGTCAAAGATATGATTGTAATACAATATTGAAAAATGAATCGCTTAAATAAAGGTGCTTTAAAGCGGTAAAGGAGGATGGCGATATTACAAAAATTCTCCATATAAAAATAAATGATTAGAATTGACTTCACATCTGAATGGAGGCGGTATTCTTCATTTTAACAGGTGGTGTGCCCAGCTGCCCCAGACAACACGGGAGCAAAAACCTGGTGCTCCCTCAGAATCAAATGGCCCTGATCCACACAATCCAATCGTGTTCTGCCTCCCCTGATGACTAATTAAACCAAACCTTATGTGACCAGCCGACCCTTCTGCATGGACACATTAGTAGGACGCACCCCAAACACATCCAAATCCCCGGCTGTCCAATCAGCTTTAGGCACAGAACAGAGAGAAAACGCAGCCTGCTTTCTCTATGCATTGAGTTTAAGATGATGAACTAGCTCAATAACAAACACAAACCTCATACAAACACACAAAAGAACTCAGAGTATTGGCTTTCAAAATCAAGGCCATTTGTTGGGTTAATCATTAGATGGTTAAAGGCAAAAGGACTGAACTGAATGAGAACTGAATGAGTTACAGTGTTATAGACTATTTTGATAGCGATTTCTCATCTTTAGTTCTCTCATTTATAAAAGAGGTTTAATTAAGTCACATAAGTGAACTAAGCTGGACACAAATGAACAAGAGCAGGAGGAAAAAAATATTTCAATGTTGAGATATTTCAACATTGTACCAAAATTACCAAATGCCTGGTTTACAAGAGAGGTGTAAGAGAGCAAATGTTCTTCTTCATATCGCTCACTGGACCAGCTGAGCCAGTTCTGCTGGAGACCATTTAAAAACCATCAGAATCACAGGTGAGATCTCTTTAACATCTCAACTGTTTCTCCTTGTCAGACATGCGTTCAAACGGACCGCAAACTTCAGTTTATGATTCCTGCATCTCAGTTATTTTACCTGAGCAAAATGCCTGGAAGTCTCGCATGTCTCCACCAGAGCTTCAGAAGAGATCTCATTTAGGTCACAGACTGAGCTCAAATTTGCCAACTTTACAATCAAAAGCCAATATTGACCTCAAACATTTCTCATCATATTTATCCAAAACCAGATCATTTGAGTTTTTATAGATACCTACTCAATGTCAACAATTGTCATTTGTATCTATTCTTATTTTTCCTAAACAGTTTCAAATGAAAAAGCAGACTTAAAAGAAAACACAATTAAGAACTGAAAGAGTCATTTTTTTCTGGGCAGTTGCAACCTTGCATAAATATTCTTCCTTGTTATCACTAAGACCTTTGTGCTGGTTTTACCAAGACTACATCTACATCCAGAAAATCATCAAAACAGAAATCCTCATCTCAATTGTAAATGCAGGAAAATCCCAGACTCTAGAGTTTAGCTCACAGTGGGAGGAATAAATTATACAACTATATTTGTACATTTTTCAGTAGAAATGTTAAAGCTCTCTGCCTGTACAGTAGCCGACACAATACTAGGGTGTTGTGGGCCGTTGCTAGGGTGTTTGGAGTGTTTTTAAAGTGTTGCTTTTTGGTTGCTAAAGTCCAAGTAAGCTACCTCGAAACCTTTATAATATTCTGGTCGCTAAACCTCTTCAAACAAACGTGGCATCATTCATATCTGTAGCACAAACACTGAAGGATGGCTCATGTATCAAAGTTAATACTTATGGTTTGGGGGTTGTTCAAATCACTAAGCACAAGTATGATCAACAGTAATAGTGATAGTCTTAACTCACTACTAAGTGAGTGTCTCTTTAGTGAACAGGTTCAGGGTTCCAATCGGACCACACAGCTCCAGTATTATTGGAAAATACCAAGGGAGGGATTATGCATATGAGGGTATTGTGGTCCAGTCTCCCCTTCAACAGGGTGGGCAGCAGACCAAGAATCGTAATGAGAGACTACAGCAGAGGTTTTCTTCTGCAAAGACCTACAGACGGGAATGACAGAGAGATGGCTGGGGAAATTAGAGGGTGGTTTCAGAGAGCTTAGGAGAAACAGACCGTCTGGCATCTAGATATTAAATAAAGTTGCGGCCATCTAAATATCTATAGTGCTGCTGAGGCTGTTAGTATTGGCCCGGAGGAAAATTTTATTGCATAGACGTTGTTCTTTCACAGCTTATGAGACTTAATGTAATTCTCAGTTAAGTTTCAATTCAGTTAAACTTCAATTAAACTATCAGATGTATCAGATATTTCCTCTAAGATGCCTTAGGAGAAACATAAATAGAAACAAATGAGACTAGAGTAAAAATTAATGGTGTAGAATTAATAAAGAGCGAGTAAAACACACTTTGGTATCTGGTAAATCTGAGCCCAGTTTAAAACATTGTTGAGATCCTTATGGTGTTTAACTGTTTGAATAATGTTCTAATTGAAATGTTATGGAAACATTCTTACAATGTACAATTGTTAGTTGGGTAGTTCTTGGGTAGTTCAATGTACAATTGTTAGGTGAGTATCATAAATGCCATGTCTTTTGTATTTATTGAGAAGCTAGCCTTGTAGAGGTCAACAAACCAATTACAATAACACACTTTCTCCAACTATAGGCAACGGCATTTGGCAATGAACAGCTTCTCAACCCAAGTTTTCTTTAACAATGTGGTTGGATTATACCTGCACTCCTTCACCTACTTGACTGAAATACAAACGTCAAACAAATAAGTCCAATTACTGACAAGTTAACCTGAAGCCCATCCAACATCCACAAACCAAAACAGCCAGGCATTCCACACGGAGAACGTCTGATTATCACCGGCGTGAATGCCTGTAGCTCTCAGAGTCGCCTCAGTATTCACTGCGTTTCAAGTGCTCTACAAATAATCCCATCAATCTCCGTCAACATCACGGCGGGCCTGCGAAAGCCTGAACAGCTGGCGAGGTCTCACGCAGCTAAAGCGAGCGGCATCGCTCCGGCTACAGAGGTTAAAGCGTTCGGTACAATAAGCTCCTCTTCGGTGGCGAGTAAATGAAAGCCACTTCAGGGGCTGAAGAGTGTGGTGAAAGGGCACAGCTGCTGAATGCAGTGTTATAAAAGCCATGATTAATGATGAAGATCTCCACAAGGACAAGCCACCTTCAATCTCCCACATACTGATCTCAGAACATTGGCTAACGTTCTCCTAAAGTTCTCCTAAAGTTCTCCTAAAGTTCTCCTAAAGTTCTC
>JAZGTK010014396.1:0-13762 GCA_036877625.1 Ambastaia sidthimunki
AAACACAGATCAGTGTGTGAGCGTGCTAGAATTGGAAACACAGGTCACTGTGTGAGTGTGCTAGAATTTGAAACAGATCAATGTGAAAGTGTACTAGAATTTGAAACACAGATCAGTGTGTGTGTATTCAATCTGAAACACAGCTCAGTGTGAGTGTACTAGAATTTAAAATATGTCAATGAGTCAGTGTACTAGAATAAAAAATGTCCGTATGTGAGTGTTGTAGAATTTGAAACACAGATCAGTGTGTGAGTGTGCTAGAATTTGAAACACAGCTCAATGCGTGAGTGTATTGAGTCTGAAACACAGCTCAGTGTGAGTGTACTAGAATTTAAAACATGTCAATTAGCCTGTGTACTAGAATAAAAAAAGTCAGTGTGTTAGTGTACTAGAATATGAATGAATAGTGTTTGAAATTCTAGTACACTCTGGTGATGCTGATTAATTATGGATAGTGTTGTCATGTCTTTAGCCAGGCTGTTGAGAGGAGATGTTGTGGAGAACCGGAAATAAGCTACAGAATTAAGTTTATTGATAAAAGGCAAGTTGTTGATCCTTATTATTACAGGATAAACTTGTCAAGTGGAACCTGTGAGAAGATCAAATCCTGACAGAGGCTGTACACTGCAGTGCTAATTTTTTTACATATAATGTTCAATTAACCCTTATTTTAACTGTCCTCATATAAACCAATACGTCACATTCATCATCTTCAACATCTTCGTCATTTTCACGGTCACTGGCTTCTTGCAGATTACAGCTGTAGGTGGTGCCTTAAATGCATTGCTTCACCATATAAAGCAAGCATATCCTTAACAGTAGAGGCTTATATATTGTGTTTGAATCTACACATCTAGCATTTAAATGGTGATATACGTGGTGCTTGAAACAGTGTTATAGGAATAGTTCACCAACTAAAAACTGCAGTCGGAGCCAATAGTCTTGTGGGCTGCAGTAGCACATCATTTTATTGAGGGTTTGAGTCCTGGATTGTGGCCAGTTGACATTAGTCACTGTGTGAGAAGTGACTGATCACAATGAAGTTTGAAATGCAAATTACCTGAGGGAGGAAAAGTAAAGAGTTTATATTTTGGTCAATTTGTCACACAAATATATTATGTGGCTTTAGAAGGCTTGGGATATGAGACTCGAGTTGTATGAACTACTTTTGTATGAATTTGTACTGCAAGGAGCTGTTTTTTGTCATTTTAAGTTCTAAAGCCTGGATCTCCATTTATTTAAAAAAAGTGACCAATACAGTCTCCTTCCTTCTTTCCTGTTCCACAGAAGAAAAGTCATACGGGTCTGAAACGACATGAGGGTGACTAAAAAATGACAGAATTTCTTATTTTTGGCCTCTTACTCATCTGCACATTTTTTGTCCTTCGGTTCACTCAGATCTATCACATGCTTTTTGCACTTTGACAAGAAGATCTTCCACCTATCCAGCAGATCTATTACTCATCCTGATGGACAGAGGGTATATCAAACACATAATCAATTTAAAGAGTTTTCATCCATCAGTACTGTCACATGCATACATTACAGCAGTATCTCTAATCCCATTGGCTCCCTACACAAACTCCTTTCTGATCCTCCTCTCTCTTGTCATTTCCCCTTTGTTCCGAGCTGTCCGGGATCCAAATTTCTGTCCATCTCTTTCCCTCTTTTCATCCTAGTTTTTGTTGTCATTTTTCTCTGTCTAGCATCTCATCCAGGCGCCTCTTCAGTTTTTTTTCTATTCTGAGTCCTATCTAACACTATGGACACCCAGGGACAGCTTTTTTGGATTGTGCTTGCCCCCTAATTTTCTCATGCTCCTCGTCTGATTATGACACACACTCTCCAGGTCCACCCCAACCCCTCCAACCCCTCCCCCCCCCTCCACTCCTGTTGGCTGCTACCATGACAGCCATATTTTTACATTATATATTGTTAGCCGTATCTTTGCAGCATTAATATTCATGGGTGACTCTTCTTGTGAGAGCGCATGGGAGAATCAGGCTTTTCGTAAATTATGTTCACAGCAATCTGTGCTACTTTGGCTTTGGTTCAGGCCCTCCAAGCTACAGTTCCTGCTTTCCAGAGCCACTGCTAAAAATGTAAACATGGAAATGCTGAAAATTTAGATGCTTTGCCAACAGCTTTGCATGATATCAGCCAACAATTTGCTTCTGGAGAATTCAAATGTGACAATCAGTCACACGGCTCCAAGCTGAATTGCAAATAAGCTCCTATTTGAATACTTTGACATCTGCAATACAATTTATCCAATACTCTGGTCATTGTTGTCTTGAGATTTTAGTGACTGTGGCTTGTGTGTAAAGTTATTCACAATTAATTGATGTTTATGATGATTTACACTTTGCTGTTTGACTCCAACAAGAGACATATTTTTTATTCAATCAATACAGATTTAATATGAATACTTTTTGACGTGTGAGTCACCAACAGCAAATTTTGCCAGGCATCATGTTTTAGCTTCTGTCCCAGTTTAATACTGTAGAACACTGTTGAGACTGAGTCACGTCCTGCAAGAGTTATCCTCAGTGGATTATGAAGCTGCTGTTAGACATGATGATATGTGGTACGTGATGAGGCTGTGACTGAACACACTTTGTACTTCCTGTTTGATTGTCTATGCCAAAAACAACCCCCATCTATTCCCAGCTATAGCCCTGCTAATCCATATTCTAATGTGATAGTTTGCTCAAACAAGTATTGTAGAATCTCAGTGGATGGGAATTTGGGTCGGGGAACGTTTAAAGGAGAGCCAAACTATTGTGGTTCTGTTAATCAAATTCATATGAGATTGTTAGCATAATTTTTTTTTATTAACAAAATGTTCAAACCATTATATTTTGTTAAAGAACAGTTATTTTCATTTTTCACAGGCATCTATTTACTTTATGTACAGGTGCATCTAATTTTTACAACTATGGTTTGAATTACAATTTAGTACAGAGAAAAAACATAAATAACAGTTCAAGAACATTTGTCTTTTGTACACACAGACCATATACATTCAATTAATTGCCATTTCCCCCAGTTATGCATTCATTATATTTCACATACACACAGCTCTAAAAACTGGTAAGATTCTTGTGGCTCTGTGTTAGTTTCTCCAGATTTTGTTACATCATCTTAAAATAACCTTCTTTGTTGTCCCAAATACATACACACTTACTTTGTTATGCAAATTAAGAGTGTTCTTTAAAAACTTGTTTGCTTGTCTTCTAATACCTTCTTACTAACCCACAAATTACATTGTGTAGTTTATAAAGTAGATCCCAAAGTTTTTCAAACTTACCACTTTTAATGTTGTAAATTTCTGAATTTTACTTAGCTTTGTTTTGTTTAATTGTAAAATGCAATTTTCTTTAGCAGACATCTTGACGCTTTGGGAAATATGTTTATTCCTCTGGAATGACGTTTCCTTTTTTGTAGATGAACGAGTTCAATTTCTCTGCCAGTCACAGCAAAGCAATCAAGAGTGTAAAGCTCTGCTAGAGCACGACTCTGGGTAGATGTTTCAGGAATATGCCAGACTACTCATTCACCCAAAATTATTTACACACTTCATAAGGGGAGTTCATCAATTATTAACTGCAGCATCTTTCTGCAATTACCAGAGATGAATTTCATTCTCTGTTTGAGTTCAGAGCCAAGAGTCTTACCCTGAAACTGTAAAAATGCACATCATTTTCAGATTTCCTGCTTTATTTTTTAAGTGCTGTCTTGATGAAAATAAAGGAAACTAAGTCTTAAGCAGATGGTCTTAAAACTCAGTATAATATTAATCCCAGATGCCATAATTGTATTGTGTTCTGAAAAATCATCGTTCCTAATGCAATCGTGCTTGTGAATATTCATATTTTAAAAGCATTTGGAGGGTGTAAACTTGACCTTAGGGGAAACTAAAAACTTTATCCAACCATATCAACATCCATCTGCCAAAGTGGCTATTTATCCCACAGCTTATTCGTATTCCAAAACATCAAAATGTCCATTTCCACCCTTTTGAATACAGATGTTCAGAATCCTTCATCTCATTAGAATCCAGTTCGCACATCTTCTGCATATATTTGCATCAATCCAAATCAAAGCAACAAATATATAACCAATGGTTATTTTTGCTAGAAAATTGGTACATCAAGCACATGATAAAAAACAATCCACTTTTATCCAATAAGTTATTTTGGAAAATGTAGTTGGAATGTGGTTTTCTTGGGAATTTTCTTTGAGGCAATTATTCTGTTTTTAATGCAATATCCCAATGAGCTCATCAAGAAGAGAAAAACCTGTTGTGCTTCTAAAAGCTCCATGTTCTCTCCCAAACAGCAATGAGTCAGTTAGCACACACAACTCAACGGTTTTATTTTATAGAGGGGTGAAAAACCAAAAGCATTACACTGGAGAAAGAGTCCAGGAGGCAAAAGAGATACAGTCGCTAGAATTCTGTAAATCGCAAAGCTTTTTAAAAATGCAGCCCAAATGCAACATCCAGACACATACTAGAAAATCATACAAAACTTTACAGTGCTTTGAAGGTTTTTTAATTAATTTAATTTAATCATCGTAACTAAAAACTGAGCTTCTCAAATGTCAGTTTTCCCCTTGGATAAGCGAACAAAATGGAAACAACAGGAAACAGAAGCATAAATAAATACAAACTCATTCAGGCAACCAAAATAATTTACATCTTTCAGATTAGATTTAAATTGCTTATTTCAAAATTATCAGTTTGAAATGAACCACAATATCAGCTTAATAAAAAGATTATTTTAGAGAAAACGCACTGTGGCCGGGTACCCACACTTTGTATTATTGGTTTGAAAAAATAAATGAGTTTAGCAGCAAAACATGTCAAAGCATCGGCACAAGAATCAGCTGAATCATAAGCGCTGGCATAAGATGGCAGATATGGCATACCAGCCACATTTATCAAGCACATACATATATAGTCCAATCAGTGCCAGTGGAATCAGGGAGGGGTGTGAACAAACACACACCATCACCCTCGCAAAAAAGCTCCACACAACAACATACGCACACTCTCTCTCACACAACATACATACATGTCGGTCTGACACAACACGTACTTATTCACAGTATTTGCTTTGCACTTAAACACCCACTCACCCACACACATGCACAAAGCGATCATTAACAAAAAATACAGAATGACCAAAAATAAAGAAAGCATTGCTATCAGCCCTTAGTCCCAAAGTATCACCCTGCTGAATGTTCAGACATTTAGGGTGTGATAGATCAGTTTATACCAACAAATGTTGTTCCTTTATACAAAGAAAAGTGCTGAACCGAGTCAGAACAAACACCTCCAAAAGCAGTCCAACAAATCAGGAGGTGTTTTCTGACATAGTCACCAAAGTCTATCATATAGAAGATGCATGTTTAAAGATGCAAAGTGTCTTAGAGTATCAGGAAAGGAAACATTAAAAAAGACAACTTGTCTTTTAATATATATTTATATATTAAATGTTCCAATGACTTTTTCAAAGTCTCAAAGTCAATGCATCCATGTCCGACATATTAATATCCAGTCCAAGCGAGAGAGACAGAGATAATCTTGTGGAAGGAGATATAAAGGTCTTCACCCATTCGTGACAGGTGTTCTGTATTCACAGCCTGTCTGCATCAGAGGAGAAGGAGACATGGGCATGGCAGGGAATCTCCCCTATGATCCTGCACTAGGGAGGATGTGTAACTACTGTTGAAGCTTTAATGTTCGTTTGGAGAAGCTTGCATCAGCTCATTGCATACACATTGCCCTGGGCAAGGAGTTCCACAAGAATATTTTTGACTTTTTTTTCTGTACTGCAGATTTAATGCTGTATAGGCATAAAACAGACCAATTGGGGTGAGAAGTGTCTATTGTATAAGCTGTGTAATGATTCTAAGGGAATCTGAACAGTTTACCTCCGGCTGGATTAAAAACTCTACAGAAACCCATATTTGCATTATCCCTAAGACACAGTATACTTACAAAAGCAAAGTAATAAAAAGGAAAAACCTTAATCTTGTGCTCCACACACTCTGCTTTGTCCTTGCATGTATGAAATTGTCTCTGTAAATTCGTTTTAGTCGTGATTTGTCAATGCACACCCCACCCCTCCCATAGCTGTATATATTTTTGGATAAGTCCCATTTAGGAGCATAAGTCCAAAGCCTGAGGCAGTAACCTGACATAGTCGCTTGTCATTTGACACATGAGTAGCATTGTGTCCTTGGTTAACTGGGCAGCACAAAAAGCCCTTCGTTTACATTGCAACAGCACTGGTATTGTGCGGTTTGCAGTCCTTTACTGTAGCCCATGTTCTAAATAGCTGTATGTTTGTTATCTGAGCAGACAATCCACCTCAGGAAGTTTAGAAGAATGTGCCTTTGGTGTTCTTGCAGAGGATCTTTTTAAAGGCTCTGCGAAAGTCTTTGTTGAAGATGGTGTAGATGACTGGGTTGAGGCAGCTGTTGCAGTAGCCGATCCAGAAGAAGAACTTGAAGAGGGGCTCTGGGAGGGCACAGGTTTCTGGGCACACAGCCTGCAGACTGTAGGAGAAGAAAAAGGGAAACCAGCAGACGACAAAGACGCCGATCACAACCGCTAACACAAATGTAAAGCGCTTCTCTCGGTTCACCATGGCTTTGCGTCGTGCGGAGTTGGGCGTTCCTTCCTGCTTTGTCTTCCGAGCCACCAGCTTTGCACCTTTAGCTGTGGCTATCATGTCTCTGTATTTCTGGATTGTAGCTGGGGAATGGATGCCACTGGGTGTCACAATGGGGGTGCAAGGCACCTCTGCCCCCCGCCCGCCTTGTTCTGTGTCCGAGTCAGAGCTCATACTTTCACAATTATTGTTGTCAGGTTGTTTATTGGTCTTTTTCTCCTTTTTTCTGGCTTTTGGTTTATTAGGAGTGATTTCGGATGAGTTAGAGGGAGAGGGGGAGGGACAGGGAGAAGAATGTGGGGTGGTTGGTGTCTGAGCTGATGAAGGAGGCTGCAGAAGGTTGTTGGAGACCAGGTTGCCTTCGGGCTTCGTTTTACACAGTTGAGCAGAGTCCACTTGTGACACAGCAAGAGTGGGAGGCCTGGCCATTCTGGGGGTTTTCTGTAGGGTGGCAGGTGTTTCCTCTCCTGTCCCATTTTGCTGACCCTTGTGCTGAGGTGTAGTGGCATTGGCTGGGACCTCTTTCCGGGGCTCTCCTGGTGGACAACGTGTGCGCTGTTTGGCAATCTGGTAGATTCGCATGTAGACTAATATCATTATCAGACAAGGTGCAAAGAAGGAGCCAATGGTAGAGTACAGGATGTACCAACGTTCATCATTAAGCTGACACTGAGGTCCCCCATCTGAATCTCCCCCACCTTTGTTCTTGTTCATAGAGAGGAGAGGTGGGAAAGAGATGACTGCCGAGATCAGCCACACCACCAAAATGGCACATTTGATGCGCTTGGGTGTCCGCTGCGCACCGTACGTAACAGCACGTGAGATGGACATATAGCGGTCTAGACTAATGGCACACAAATGCACTATTGAGGAAGTGCAGAACAACACATCCAATGCCAGGTAAATCTCACACCATACGGAGCGGAAATACCAGTAGCCCATCAACTCATTAGCCAGAGAAAATGGGATGATCAATGTGGCCACCAAGATGTCCGCCGCAGCAAGAGAGACCAAGAACAGATTCTGGGGTCCTCTAAGTGAGCGGCTTGTCAACACAGCAATGATGACTAGAATATTGCCCACAATTGTAAAAAGGATCATCAACGTGATGGCTGTTGCAAAAGCTGCTGTGGCTTCTGGAGAGTATGGAGGGAATTTTAGCAAGCTCTGATTACAAGTTGGTGAAGACGTGCCTCCGGTGCTGTTGTTATGGCCAGGCAGACCCGCGCCGGCAGAGCACGCGCTATCCATGGTTGCACCTGGACTACTTTTCTCGACCCTAAATCTAATTTGGACAGATTTTAATAATTTCGATATATCTCGGGGGGGTTCGCGGTATTAGATTTATTTTATTTAAACTAAATGAAGCCTATTTACTTATAAACGAAAGAATACATGGCTAACCTCCATAAAGATTACAGCCACCGTTTATGTCACATCTCTGCGGGCATTTACTTCTCTTCTAGTCACAATAAACTGGAAATAAGCGTCATTTCAATCTTTTTTAACAGCAAATAAATCATATGAATTAATTGGAGGCTTTAAGGTGCTTTTACATTCTGATTTACAGCCTAGTTTTGCGCAATGTTATGAACTTCTGAACATATACAAGATATGCAAGGTAATAAAAATAACCAGTGTGAAAAACTGTCAGAAACAATAGATTAAAATCATAACAGAGTTGGGAGTAACTATAGTAGCATGCGTGGCACTGATCAATTCATTGCTAATATGCAAAATCTACGGAAAATTATACTTTAATATGGCAGCTGCAAAACAATTCTTGAATGTTACATTTAAAATATTTCAACACTTTAATTAAGCAAAACCTAAGTCTTATTAAGGGTTTACAAAATAAATATTTCGGAATGTTTAAATCTAGGTTACCCAGATGTACAAGCCTCCATGGAGCGCTGGGCTTTAAATATAAATCTCCAGAGAGCGCGCATCAGCGAGCGGCGACGTGCCAATTTCCCCTCGCGGTTTTCACAAGTTTTCAGAAAGATCTTAAGCACAGCATCTGCGTTGATAAAATAGTCGTCTGCTAAATATTTATTTGTTCTTCAAACTTAGAAGGTGTCGTTGTTACAGTCCTGAGTGGAGAAAGTCATCTTAAAGAATTAAGAGGCAAATTGTCCGTTATGTCCACGCACTTTAAAAGCAGTGTAATGTGTAAAAGTCCGTCTTTCCCGTGTTTCTCCGGTTTAAGTCACTTTGCGCAGCTCGCTCCAACTCGCCCGCTTCCGGCGTGCGTCGCGCGTTACCTCAATGACAGCTGTAAGTATCGGTGCGGCTCAAGCGAGCCGCTCTGGCTTCGTATCAACGTAGCGGTTCTTCTCAGTCCCCTAGTATAAGTGATGTCAGGACGGGCGTCATGAAGCGAGCTCTTCCCTCCCACTCAGGACCCTGACCTATCCTAACACTCTACTGTCCAACATAAAACAAATAAAAGCGTAAAGCAGAACGTAAAGCAAAAACAAAATGTCTTTGAGAACTTAGTAAATCAACAAGCTGAACAACCTGCCCAACACAGATAACAAGTAATGGTTTTAATTGCATTGCCTTGGCACAATGATTAGTAAGGGGTTAATTTCACTGGACTACATTCCACCCAGCATTAATAAAGAATAAAATGTGACTGTCCAAAATTACAGAAGACCATTTGGTGCCATGATCGTGGTGTAGATAACTCTCTCAGACTAAATAAATAAACTCCAAATGCGATGCAGACCCAAGATAGAGACAGCGCGTTTAAAACTTGCAGATTGCGCTCGCTTGCAGACAGATTGCGCTCCCGTGCGTAAAGGTCTTATTACGCACTACAGAGATTGGGCGCTTCCTCCGCACCATATTTGCGCTTGATTTAATAAAGATCAAGTGGTTTAAGTTGCACTTCGACTAATAAAGTGCAACGTATACTTCCAGCCGCAATGTACACTTTCCAATGTATACTTTCTGCCTCCTGTATCTGTGTTATGGTCGTGATTTTAGCAAAGGGCTATTTTTTGAGAAATAGATAGATAGATAGATAGATAGATAGATAGATAGATAGATAGATAGATAGATAGATAGATAGATAGATAGATAGATAGATAGATAGATAGATAGATAGATAGATGGGGAGAAGGGTTACAATGTTTTTCATTTACAAACCTCTGGTAAGCTCTGCCCCCTTATGGACAATAAAACACACAAGGGCTTATGTCTTCAGAATTAATGGTTATTCATGCTGAACAAATGCAGAATTCAGACCTCTTAACGTTATTATGCCTTTAATTATTTGAAATTCACTGTGGCCTCAATGTTTTTTGAACAATCTTTTATTATGACACTCAAAGCAAGTTATTGATATTCATATCTTGCATAAACCATTCATCTTACGTCATTTCGCAACATTGCAACTAGGTTATGATATACCTCAGAATACAAAAGATACTGTGACTCATTCAATGGGTTGCACATCCTGTGTGTTCAAAAAAATAATTGAGCCAAAACTTTAAACCTAAATTAAAACCCAGATACTCTGAGCGTTCAAATTTCTGCTATATGACAGAATTTACTTTCTCCATCAGTCAAAAATCATGACACTTCTAATGGTGAGATTCTCTTTGAAAGAAGCAGCATTTTAATCACTGTACCTCATTTCCTTAACTGTTGGTTGTGATGTTCCTTTTGAAAAGCAGTGATAGTGATAGACGGATGTTTTGGACTGGCCGGCTCATCTGACAGAACTGTAATAGACAGTCAGCAAAAGCTGTTCTTGTTTTTTCTTGTAAATTTCAGGCAGCTGTACTGTGAAACGAAAGGTGTATTTAATTTGTCTTTTTTTGCATCTCATTTGGCAGTGTTACATTGTTTTGTTATCCTGCTTTTTTAGATATCAACTATCAAAAAGAAATTGGTTGGGCTCCTGAACACTGATACCATGAACAACTATAGTTTCACCACTAGTCATTGTTGTGTGTGTGTGTGTGTGTGTGTGTGTGTGTGTGTGTGTGTGTGTGTGAGAGAGAGAAAGATTAATGAAGAGAAGGGGAGAATGTATGTTACACCCTTACTATGAATTATTTAATTATTTTCATAGTTTTTGATGGCAATGAAACTGGTAGCTGCATGCAGAGCAATATTTAAGAAGAGTTATTTGAAAGAACCTTTATTAAAAACATGCCACTCTGACTGTATACCACATTCCTGCTGTTATGAGCAATATGATTGGGTGAGAATTAGCAAATAGAATCCTGAACAACATACAGGTTTTCAATTCAATTTACCGGATAAAGTGTAATAAATCCGACGGGACTGCCAATATTCCCCATAGTCTGGTGTAAGCAATATGTAAATGAATTGTTTATGTATTAAAAGTATAAAAAGAGCATAAACAGAGGCTACAACAGAGATTGCTGTCATCTACTTTTCCATCTTCAGTATAATGTGTCAAATGAATCTGTGTATATGACACAGTTAATTATTTCAGTCAGATTAAGAGCTCTAGCAGTCGATATTCACTGGGTATAATGTAATTCAGAAATATAGCGAGGCCGTTAACTGCACTGAGATGCGAACGAATCAAAACGGTCAGATTTGGATCCAATTTAAGTTTCAATTTCAAAAAGGCTAAAGTGTCACAGTAAGCAAATTTGTGAGATGGTTAATGCATGACCCTTGAAGCACAAATAGCAAATATAACCCTAAAGTATTTAGATATTCTGACAATTATTGGTAGGTCTAAACAAGTAAATCGTTCCCCGCTTCATGCACACAATGGACGAGAAGAAAAAGGCTAAATAAATAAAATAAATAAATATATATAAACTGGTATAGTAAATCGTGTTTGTATGCAAACCTGCTTTGAGCAAGATGAGTATATCTTCCTTTCATAGTCTAACACTGCCTCTGTGTGGTCTCTCTTATAGGTGCTGGCAATACTTTCACTTTGAGAACGCTTACTGGTATTACGTCAAACTGGCAGCAGATGGCGGTGCTGTGAAAAAATTTAATGATTATATCGTCAACCCTTGTTTCACAGGGCTCATTTGTATTATATAGCAAAAAACAATAATTCGCAAAACATCTAACTTTTTTGAAATATAACTAATTAAATTTTAATGAAGAAGTACGAAAATGCGTATGAGCATTAAGTTGGTTATTGATTATAACCTTTTAATAATTTCAATTAAAACTCAGCAACACTCAGCCCTGCATTAAACAAATTTATTTACATTTTCAAATAAGTGAACAATGTAGCTTAGAAAATATCTTATTAAAAAAAAAAGTTAATTTAAAGTGCAGATTGAATGAAAATAGATAAATAAATATTCACAAAAATAAAATAAAACTTAGTAAAAAAAAATTAAATACATTATTAGAAAACAAGCTTTAGTGCCTGCTATCTACTGTCACACAATGTACCTTTTGAAATGACCTAAGATCACAGTTTGTCAGGTCTTTGCCCTTTAAAACTCTGTCTGAGACTAACAATTAGACAGTAACTTTATGGAAAAACTTGACATTTACCGCACAGAAAACTAACCACACATCACACCCAAATATAGTCATAAGATCACTCAGTGCACTCGGATGGAACACTGACTGATGCAGTAAAATTGTAGAGTATGTGATCTGAGAATATTATAGTTGAACCCTAAAATCTAAAGACCAGAACTCAATGTTTTATTACTCTCAGATTTAAACTGGTAATAGAGGTTTGATTGTTAGCTTGTTTGTCTCACAAGCTCTCAGATGACTTGGTATCATAAGATCACAATAGCACTGAGTCAAGATTTACATAAAGTCACAATGACATGTAACCTTTATATTTTCCATGAGGGTTAATGGGTGTAGCAGTGTTATTATTGTTTTGAAACACAGAAAGACAGCTATATATAGTTTGTGTATTGCCGTAAACAATCAAGTAAAGGAAGTCAGCTGAGGTAGTCAGCCTACGACAGCAACCAAGCAAGTTCTACCATGTTGTTAATCTTCTCTGCCCCCTTATTAACAGTCACTTGTTTTTAAGACCTTTAGCATACGCCACAATCCTGGTGCAACAGAATGGCATTCAAATGTTTGTTCACCCGTGGAATTGGAAATGTGCACCTGAACTCACATCACACTAAAGACAAACTTAATTCCTAAAAGCAGCTTTATAGGTGGATCTTCAGTCTTAAATCCAAGCTGTGAAGCAAAGTCGCTAGAACTAATTTTCTGTCACAGATCAGTGGAGGTCAGTTCAAGATTTCTGTACACTGCAACTAAAATGTTGTGGCACTGTTTTCCTGGTCTAGTACAGAATAAGGGCACAAAACATCTGTCTCGAACTGAAGCAGCTGTCCCATGAAAGCCAGGTTTGGTGAGATGACTTGTCTGCGGCGTTTTACGAAGTCAAAGGCCTCCTCTAGGCGCACACGGCGGGCGTGAATCAGATATGCTAGGCAGATGGTCGCAGACCTGGAAATTCCTGCTTGACAGTGGACCAGTACTCGTCCGCCAGTCTCTTTAATTGACTCTACACACAAAACAGAGAGGAACTTTAGTTTTTTTAGATCTGTTATTATTCTTCTAACTTTAACTTTCAACAAACTGCAGAATTCTAACAATATTAATAAGTGACTTACCAATAAAGTGAATTGCTTCAGGAAAGAGCACACGTATATCCGCAGCCAGACTGTCCTCCACTTTTAGAGTCTTGTACTGAAGTTCCTCCTCAAACAGGTTTGGACAGGACGAGGAAACATTAAGCACAGCTGTGATCCCACATCGCTCCAGAGTCTCCCGTCTGGACGAATGATGGGCGCTGCCCAGAAACAGGAAGGGAAGGATCTCAACTGGACCACCCTATTAATTAAACAGTAAAAAACACATCATTAGAAACACAGAAGTTCACATTTTCACACATGAGTATTTGACTTTGAGGTCTATTTTAGCCCACCTGGTCGTAGAGAGGAGTCCTTCTTCCTGACACAACAGGATCTGGGTCACTAAGCGCAGGATAATTTGAACACACGACTGGAGTGTTAAAACAAAGCTCTGGGTAAAGTGTAAAGAATTCATCAAATCCACCTAGAAATAAACAAAGAAAA
>JAZGTK010014397.1:0-13762 GCA_036877625.1 Ambastaia sidthimunki
AGTGTGTGTGTGTGACAGCTGGTCAGATGGCTGATTCACTTTAAAGCAGCTTCCATCACAGTTTGCTGATGTCAGAAGCGTCTGTTTCACTCCAGTGTGATGCAGTCAGATCATTTCTGTTTGTATGAGGGACTGAAACATTACAGACATAAGGGAACTGTAGAAATGACACATAATACATGTCTTCATAATCCAGTGAGAGACTCAGAGAGACAATGTGTGATGTGTATTAACACATAATGTGTTAATCAATCAATCACTGTTTGTCGTGAAACCATGTTAACAAGCTCCATCTCTGTCTCTCAGGGAGTTTCTCCACCTGCTTTTGTGTTTGATTCACATCTGTGTGCTGATCTTAACTCCAGTCCTGCTGATCTGCTGAGGTAACACCCGTTCATTCCCTAGATGGATACACAACATGTCCAGTCTGTGTTTCACTGCAACAAGACATAAGACATTGATTTATTGTAAATGTTTAATAGTAATACAGTAAAGCTGTTTAGTATAATTGTAGTACACAATCAGTGCTTTACAGTAACTTGTTTTGTTGTTCTCCTCTCCAGCTGTTACCAGTATGAGCCTGACAGACCGGCAGAGACAGAGAAAGGCCCAGCCGAACACAGAGACTCTCAGAACAGACACAACACAGACTCAAAGACACTTCAGCAGGAGAAACTTCAGTCAACACTGCACAGACACAAACAGCTCGAAAAGGTTTTTCAGATTTTGTGTCGGGGTGAAGCCGCAGACCGGTGGGACCTGCAGGGGGTGCTGGGGGCTGTGCAGACTGAGCATGCTCAGAAGATAGAAGAAGTCCAGCAAGGAAAGAGAGAGCTGAAGTCCAGACTCCAGCAGCTGAGACCACATGACTGCAGGTGCAAAGATCTGGTTACTGAGACACACCAGGAAACCATCTACACCAAACAGGTATCAACCAATCACACGCACACATCTCGTCTATCATTTATTATGCTTTAATTTTACTGATCATCTGTTTCCTGATCATTTAATCAGTTATCTTCTTAAAATACAATAAACAAATATTATTACAACCTAATATGTCTACATTGTATAGTAAAAGGTGATTTTGTGATGGGAATTGAACCCCTGGTGTGTGTCGATTTAAATGCATGTACCTGTAGCTGACCCACAACCTTTCTGTGCTTGTGAAGTTATCAGAACTGCGTCAGCGGCTGGACCGGGCTGAGGAGGAGCGCGAGGAGCTGCAGGAGGAGCTACGCTGGGAGAGGGAGGCCAGAGAGAGACTGGAGCGAACCATCTCTGAGCTCAAACAGCAGATGAAGGAGTCTGTACCCCCGCCTTCCATGGACAGTCCTGTGTCTTTAGCCTCCAGCGACACATCTTAGTGTGACCTACAGATCTGTTACAGATGCACAGTCTGACATCTGCTGAAACCTGAATCCTTCTGAACTCCTGAAACCTGTGATCAATGTTTGTTTTTGATGGCGGCTTTGACTACAGAGCTGGATGTCTACGGTGGTAAATCTAAAGACATTTCCAGTAAATGTTGTACCTTCGGTTAATGAGCACCAAAATCTTTCTCTCTTAAAAATTTCTTAGGAAGAACAAAAGAAACAATCAACTTTGGATTTTACAACGTGATAGTGGAAGTTAAACATTCATTGACACAATTCAGGAAGAGGAAATGATCTCAGACTTTACATTCTATAAAACGTCTAGACAAACAAGATCTGTTTGTGCTTTGCTCAGTGTGTGAGACTCCTGCTGTAACATTTACTGTAACTGCTTTTAATATACGAAACATAAACAAGCTTCATTTATAAGTTACTACCACAAATGAACATTTATATACACAAAAATATGTAAAATAATACAGGTGGTGCATTCACAGCTTGTTTATGTTCAGCAGTGGATGGATGGAGAAATCAGGTGTTTTACTGATAAATACCTCTGAGCTGCGGCTGTGACCCTCAGATGGTTTTCTTTTTTTAAATGACCTAAAGATGCATGTGAGGATGAAAAAATATATATGAACTACATATATAAATGCATATAATATACATGACATAGAGATATTTAGAGTGTTATCTGAATATAACATTTAACACAAACATTATCTCACATTACTGTTGTCACACATGAAATGATTTTAAGATGATTCGATTTGCCAGTGACACATTTGTGTGTATTGTGTGACATTTGTTCTACCTCCTTGTGATCAAAAAACTGCATCACTCACAAAACAGTTAGTCACAAAACATTTGACTTGTTAATTGTCAGACATTAGCTCATGGAAAATGTAAAAATAATAATAAAGATTATATGTTTCTTTGGTTAAATTGGTTTGCATTACACTGGCTCGTACATTTACTTCGAGTAGTTTGTTAAAAATGACCATTATAACTACAGTCTCAGTCATTCTTGTTATTGCCATAGTCCACTGTTTTTTTAAAAACTTCATAGGTTATAATCGTTTAACAACTATAATATCTGGATAACTTAGATTTATCATAAACAAGGCAGAGAAAACAGAGTTTGTGGGGTTGTAAGTGTGATCGGTGAGACTGTAAAGTTTTGCTATCGCTTCTCTGCTTCAGTGTCATTACACATCAGATCAGGAAACTGAAATAAATTGCTGCTGGCTTCAGTTTGCTAGGACGCAGAAATCTGAGTGAGATAAACAGCTTCTTTATGTGCGAGTTGGATTAAAGATCATACACAGAATTACAGATGCATTACACTGAAGCTCTGCACACACGGACAAACAGCAGATTAAAAACATCCCTGTTCTACACTTATGACGACAGAACCCGCTTCACAAGTTGCTATGGCAACAGAACGCGTGAGCGCACTGATGACACCGTCGGGCCACACAAGAGTTTTACATTTGAGAAAATGTCCATGAAATTGTTTTACACAAATTACTTCTTTTAAAATATGACGACACACAGAAAGTCCGATGTGAGATGATTTATTATAAAAACTACCCAGTTTGTTAGAGGATCCTAACTCACACTGTATGAAAGTTTTCTGGGTCATATAACATTTAGGTATTTACAACTTCTGAAAGATCAGTGTCAGAATAACCAAGAGTGATAAAGTTTAATTGTATTTTTAAACAACTCAACAGAAATCTGTTTTCCAATTTTACAGTTAAACTTGCTGTAAATTTGGACTTTCCCTTCATTTCAGAAAATACTTGATGCCTTTGATCCAAATTTTACTCTGATCACAAATTAATTAAAAACATGGCAAGAGAGAAACACAAAATGACAGTAGCTGATGTCTGCTGAGGGTTTTATAATAAATAGTCTGCTGGGAAGTGCATGAGGAATAGCTTTTGCTTCCCTGTATTCCCTTGATACTGCAGGACATCATGTAGGAGAATCACTCTTCACTGACGGAGAAAATGTCAAATGTAAAATTTAATCGATGGTCTGAACGATAACAATCTGTGTGTGTTCCATCTCGGCAGTGGCTGGAATTTCATACTGTTCCACCACGTAGCTGACTTGCTCGCCTGATTCTCCGTGCTGGATGAGAACCGGCGCCTCGGATGAGTCCGCGTGCTGGAAGATCATGGAGGGTTCTGTGCCGTCGGCGTGCTGGATGATCATCTGAGGCTCTGCAGACTGCTGGATAATCAGAGACGCTTCTGGGGGCAAAATGGGCAACTGCGGTTCAATCTGTATTTCTTGATCTGAAGAGTCGATGAGGGCGGAGCGCACGCGCGCGATCAGACCCTGATGATCGACGGGGATGTTGAGAGGACACGACACGCCGCCGGGTTTTGACGGAGTCTGCTCTTGCTCAGGAAGAACTGGAAGTTTTAGGACAGACACAAATAAATGAATGAATAAACTGACAAACATCAATCGAGTTAAAGGTTTTGAAATGAAAGACATTAAAATAACAAACCATTATGTTTTAGAACACTGTGTTTCTTCAAGCTATAGATGTCTGAAAATGTGTTTCCACACAGGTTACACTTCACTTTTCTTGAACCTACATGCAAAACAACAAATAAATACACATTCTTGTAAAGTTTACGTTTTGTAAACACTGTTTGTTTTAAACTTACCATTGTGGATGTCCATGTGTTTCCTAAGTTCACTGGATGTTATGCAAGGTTTTCCACAATCCAAGCAGATATAGGGAGTCACACCTGACAGAGAATGAACGACACCCTGTTCATTAAACACTGAATCACAGTCTGCAGTTGATCTCGTACTGAAGTCATTCTTCATCTCTGTATCAGTGTGGACGGGATGCGGGTCAGACTCACCGGTGTGTTTGCGGTTGTGAGAGATGAGCGAGCTGGACACGGCGAAGGCCATGCCGCAGGTGTCGCAGATGTAGGGCTTCTCTCCGGTGTGACGTCTCTTGTGGTACATCAGAGTGCTGGCCTGCGTGAAACGCTTTCCACACTCTCCACATTCATACGGTTTCTCACCGCTGTGCTTCCTGAGATCAGAGAAACACACACAATTCATAGTGAAGCATTTATAACCTGCGTTCCAGGTATGAATTAAACACATGAAGAGTGTGAGATAACACACACCGTATGTGTATTTTCAGATTGCTGGATGTGGCAAAAGCTGCACCACAGAAAGCGCATTTGTGCGGCTTCTCTTCTCCGTGATGCATGCGACAGTGATAGACCAGCTGACACTTCTGCGCAAAACGTGCGTCGCAAGACGTGCAGCTGAAGGGCTTCTCACCTGAAAACACAACACCCGACATGAATCTATAAACCAACACAACTTACTACATCTACTCAAATAATATTTTAGTTACATGTTCATTTAGGTCTGGGATTCATACACAACCTATCAAAAGTTTGGACACACCTAATTCTTCAAAACTCCTTTAAATTAAAGTGAAAGTGACATGTTTTTGTCAGTTATGGTTACCCATAACTGAAATGTGACCTCTGCATTTATACCATCACTGGTGAGGTGTGAACACACACTGCAAATCATGAACACACACACACTGGAGCAGTGGGCAGCTATCACTGCAGCACCCGGGGAGCAATCGGGGGTTAGGTGCCTTGCACAAGGGCACTTCAGTTGCTACCTGCTGGCGCTGGTAGATGATCAATGAGAAACCAGCAACCTACTGATTCCTTAACCAGTAGACCACAACTGCCCCACAACTTTGGGAATTGAGAAACTTGGATTAATTGAGAAACATCACAAGTATCTTGTCATCAGAAGCAACATTCAGGGTTCACAATGTCAAGTTTACAGTATAATCAAAATCAGTAGATGAGCTACAGCACGTGAAACCAGGAGAAAGAACCACTTATCACATTTCAGCTGCTACAGAGCAAAACACTTTTAATACAGACACTTTATTCAACCAAACTACTGTCTACAATTTCAGAATAAGAAACCTACAGTTCTGTGTTCCAAACTTTTCACCTGTAGTGTATTAATGACCTCAGTGATGTGACACACACCTGTGTGTATGCGCATGTGTGTCTTCAGCTGGTTTCCCTGTCTGAAGGAGCGAGTGCACAGCTGACACTGGTACGGTTTGACGCCTTTGTGAATGCGCATGTGTCTGCGCAGGCTGCTCATTTCTGAGAAGAGGTTTCCGCAGATGTTACAGATGGGCTTGAGTTTGTCCTGTGAGGGCTTTACCTCCTCTTCTCCTGCCCAGCCCTCATTGTCATTTCCAAACTCCTCATCATCATCTTCATCTTCCTCCTCATTACTGGCTTGGCTTTCCTTCAGCTTTCGGCTCAGGCTCCTCTTTCTGGTGCTGGTGCGGATCTTCTTAGAAGAACTAAACTCTGTGGAATCTTCTGCACCTTGAGAAGAACCTTCTTCAGTACAGCCATCGTCAGGTTTCTCATGATCTTGGCTTTGTGTTTCATTAGCTTCTCCTTCATCATCTGCTGGTTCGGTTTTTTCTTCTGGGTTTGAGGACTCTGAAGAAAAAGGCTTGGACCGAGGTCTTCCTCTTTTTCGCCCTGTACCTTCCTTCTCTGCTGTGTAAGCTTGATCTGAACCTTCTTCAGTGTTGGTGGGTCCTGTCTCTGTGTTTGTTGTTTGGTTCTCTGTTGGTAGTGGTTTAGTCCGTGGTCTACCTCTCCCCCTTTTGACAACCACAACTTCCTCATTCTCTGTTTCAGTTTTTTTATCAACCTTACTTTCCTCCTCGCCAGCCTGTGTCATATCTCCATCTTCTTCAAGAAGCTCAGTTTCTTGATTGTCTTCTTGTTCTTCATCTCTTTTTTCTGCCTCTGCTCCAGCAGGGGCTTCAGACGGCAGGGGCCGGGTACGTGGACGACCTCTTTTGCGGACAGGACTTTCCCCCTCCTGATCCTTTGCTTCTGCAGAACCAGCGTTAGAATCAGCTCTGTCAGTGGACAATGGCCTAATCCGTGGGCGGCCTCTCGGCCTTCCAGTTCCTCTTCCTGTTGCTCCACTCTTTGGACTTGTGGTTTCCTGAGCTGGTGATTGGTCAGCTGAATCGAAACTCAATGGCCTCAGCCTCGGGCGACCTCTTGGTCTGCCTCTCCCTCTTCCTCTCTGAGCAGTTATACTGTCCTTCTCAACAACATCTTCATACAGCCTGGCTTTGGGTTTCCTACCCCTCCTGCCCATCCTCTGAGGTGTCTGCTCACTGGAAGACTGGGCTTCATCTGTAGAGGGTGGGTCATCATAAATGTCATCCTTATTGGTCATCTGTTCCTCTAACCTCACCCGCTCCTCCACCTCTGAGATGGGCTCCAAAGGTTCATAATCATCTGGGCTCAGGGGGGATCGTGGATCAATATACTCCGTTTGCACTGTAGGTGAAGCTTCTTTTTTGAACTCGCTTTGGGAACAGCGAGCCACAACCTCCGGCATTCCGAGGTATGATGCTGCTTTTTGAACACTCTCAGCTTCCTCCCTGCAGAGAACAAATTACAGGAACTCATAAAAAATCCCAGACTGTACAGTGACCAAACCTCCATCAAAACTATACAAACAGGATTCCTGTATTTTTTGACCAATGAATTGTCATGACTTTGGAATGGATAATAAAAGAACAAATGGATTAGGAATTTTTCTAAATTATTGGACAGTGATTGTTGGGGTGAAGCAACAGAATCTTTTTGTTTTAATGTGTGTTAAGATCGTTTTAATCTTAACAAGCACTCACAAAGAGCAATTTAACTATATACTGTAACAATACAGTGTGTAACAGGTGTATCATTGCGTGTATTTTAGTAATACAATGTGAATATTACTTTTAATCTGTGACAGTGATGTCCAGCTGACAAAATATTGCACAGTGAAGCAAAACTACAAGCATCCATATAGCCAGCAGAACTTCCCATGACTTTAATATTTGTACATGTCTACAATGACAACATTGAGGTTCTCATAAGCTCACCTGTCCATGCTCAGGTCTCCTGTGTAAATGTAGGTCAGCAGTTTCTCAAACACAGGGACGTTCACACACTCCGGGTCCAGAGTTATGGTGGCATCTTCTCGTCCTGCATCAGCGCACTGAGTGGAGAAATACTCGCTGAAGGCCGCCAGGACATTGCGATGCGCCTGATACGCGCTCTGTCCGATCAGCACCGTGCAGTCGCACAGGACGCTTCTGTCCCGCTGCCGCTTCAGCTGCTCCAGCAGAAACTCACTGTGTGTGATGCGCGGCATGTTACAGCGCTGACCTGCATCACAGTGAAACACATGCAGCAGCGGGACGTTTTTATGTCGCAGGCAACAGTTTCCTCAGTAATACAACAGAAAACTGACTCACCTCGCTTTAATTTGTAACAGATATTCGGCCCCCAAAACCTGTTTAAATAAAACAGACATGCATCTAAAAATTAAGAATGCGTTTATAAAACAGCACATATATAAATATACATTAACATAAGCACTGCGGTTTAGTCTTGAGTACATCAGGTAAGAAAAATAAAAGTTCCCGCCCATTACTCAAAAGTTGGTCAGATGAACGCGCACACTGGCGCCTTATATATTATAATGCAGAATATATGATAATGCATTTAATATTTTCATTTATAAATATGCATTAAAATAGCAAAGTGCGCAGGTTTGGGGATGTATGCACAGAAGAGTGTTTATCATTTTGACATGCAAAACAAAGGGCTCTTATTTCGAAAACGCTCGATCCGGTCCAGCGCGAGCCGCAATTCAAAGGTTAGTTGTGTAAAACACCCTCAGAGCGCAACAAACAGCGCTGCAAACACTTCGCTTTCCTTATACGTGATTATGAAGTTTCTTTCGATATTTTATAAAAATTCACGCCTTACGTTAATTCGACAGTAGATTAAAATCTCTTTGCTTTGACGGCCATTTCCGAGGTCTTCAAGGGGACTCTGGTGTGACGTCACATCCTGTTTCCGGTGGCGGGTGCTGAAGATACTGACAGATGTTCAGTACTAGCAGCGCACGAGTAATCTGCTGAATAAAATAAACCTGTTTAATGTTACCCATATGAATGCAGCAGCTCCATCATCTTCTGCCTGTTCTCTGTATAAACTCTCATGCCCTGTAGACATGTTTGTGACGCCAGAGATTAGCAGTATGTGTATCCAGTGCTGTATGATTATATGACAGATATCATTCAAGATGTAGAAACGATGATTCTGAGGTCAGTTTGATGAACACAACTGGAACTATATGACACTACCATTTTAATAGCGGTTGTCCAGTCGTAGCCGGTTGCATTTTCATGTAACACCACCGGAAACGACAGACGCAGGACGGTGTGTTTTGGTGACTGTGTCGATCTTTTAGCTGAATAAGGATTTAATTTCTCCGTTTCTTTCTCGGCGTTATAAAGCGCTCACAGCGGGGTTATGAAGCCTGCGGTGGATGAGATGTTTCCTGAGGGAGCCGGTCCGTACGTGGATCTGGATGAGGTCAGTGATTCCTCATGTTTACATGTGATATCACCTTTAATAACGTGAATCTTTACTGTAATGAACACTTAACGATCTCAAATCACGTTTATATGAACACTCACTCACTCTGTTTAAACCATATCATAACGTGTGACAAATACGTGCTAGTGACTCTGGTAATGTAGTGATGTGTGTTGGCAGGCAGGGGGCAGCACCGGGCTGCTGATGGATCTGGCTGCCAATGAGAAAGCAGTTCATTCAGACTTTTTCAATGGTGAGATTTTCAGTGTAATATTACATCAGTAAATACACCTCAAATACATGATGTCTCTTTACATGCCATCTTACAATATCTGGTTGTTATGTATCATATTATATGAATTGTTAATTTCTGTATACATTTGTTCAGCTACTTTAAGTCCACGGGTGTCATCTGGGTGTTTTTAGGGCCCCTTTGAAAGATTTACAGAAAATAACCCAGAGACTGAGATAAGAGCTTGTACCTCTCAGTGCAGTAATGCTCTGTTATACATCAGCTTTTTGTGTTTGTGCAGACCTTTCTGCAAACAAGCTAACATTAGGAACACAGTTCACTCAATTAATCAGGTCTTATTTTGTATTACTTTGTATATTTTGTATTGTGTGTAAGAAAAAAGAAAAAATACAGTAAACTCTTGCACTTTTTGTTTCCACAGATTTTGAGGATCTATTTGATGATGATGATATTCAGTGATGAGGACGATGAATTGGATAAAATGTAGCTTAAAGATATTTATTGTTGTATGTTTTTTCCTATATTGTCACTTCTTCAGTTTTGTTTGTTTTGTTCATCAATAAACTTTTGTGAAGTAAGAAGTTTTGCTTTTGCCTGATGTTTCCACATTTTAAAAATCCCAGAAATTCAAAGTCAAAAGTTGGAACATCCATTTTAGAAATACCCACTTCAGAAAGGGGCGTACCTCTCTATAGGACACGCCCACATTCCCCCGAATTCCCCGAATTCATTATTCACCGTGTTCTGTGTTCATTGTTTACCCTCTGCCACCTTTACTCCAGGATTCCACTCTTTCTTGTATTTCTGCATTTGTCACTGTATTAGTTTGGGTTAGGTGATGTGTGTCTGACTGTTTAGCCATTGTAATGTTGGTCTCTGTTGGTCTCCTGTCCTGCAGTGAAAGAGGGTTTTCCACCCTCAGAGGAGCTTTTCTGTCCGTTTCCGTGTTGCTTAGGGTGACGGGGAGAGGCTACTGTGAAGGTCCTTCTCTCAGACCTTCTCTCTGGGGTCCTGCACATGAGGAGGGCACGGAAACATCTGCAAAACTGACACACAAACATACAGATTAAGAAAGCAAAACTCATGACATTTAAATAACTTCAGCGTTAAAGGAACAGTATAAAAATAAAAACAAACACGTTCAAGACTTGATGATGAGGGTGAAGAACATGTATTACGTCAGATAGCTCACCTGATACACATCAGATAACTCCCCACTTCCTCACTTTGATGAGTGTATGTATCTGTCATCAAGCTGTAAATTAATTTCCTGTCTGGCAGGTGTTGGGGGGGCACCGGTATTATAGGAGTATATTTGGTGACCCACAGTTATCAGTTGCTGTGAAATGTATAAAATAATAAGATAGGATTAAATGATATGTGGAGGGCTGTTTGAACTCCAGTCATGGTCCAAGACAATACACCTGCACACTCAGTTTTGTCCCATATTCCAAAAGCACATTAGGTCACTAACACGCCCTCAAAGGGCGTCACCTGGGTTTCACTCTTCTGAATGAACATCTGTGTTGCTAGAGGAAGAGAGAGAAACTGTGAATGTGATCAATACTGTCAGCTTCAGAAATGAGTCACACTGAACTTTAAGTTCCATCAAAAGGTTTGGAAATCCATCTGCTCCTGCATGGACAACCTCTGCAGACGGCACTTTCGTTCTTAGTAATAACAACATACATCATCGTCTTCCTCCTGAGATCTAGCAGATGATGAAAACGTCTGTATATAAAGTCTAAGCACAGCTGCTTTGAGATTCAAGAGGAACTCTTGGGTTGTGAGAAACGCAGCTTTGTTTACAACACAAGAGCTTTTGATCAGAGAGATCTCGACTGTCTGAGATGTTTCTGTGATGGTGGTCTGCAGAAGCTGGACTGTATGCGGCTGAAATAAACACAGGTCTGACTTCTCAGTAAGATTATCACATAAATACATGATTTTGCTTCTATTAATAAGAGTTTAAATATGCTGTCTTTGATCTTCAGTGCATTACAGCTGTAAATCTGAATTCTGACAGCGTTTCATATTTTCATATACTGCATATAACAATATTATTCTAGAAATACCACCACAGGCAAACATTCAAATATTCAACAGATATCACAGCTCAGTTAAACACATTCATTCAACACTTTCAGATCAAAGATGAAGTTTATTACAGTTTTAACAGCACAATAAACTGACTGTAGCCTCATACATTTTAAGACTCTAATGATCAACAGCTCATTAAAATGATATCACTCTGAAAACAACTGGAGCAGCTGGTAAATCAACATTGTGTTCAGTAACTTGATATATTTTCATTAGCTCTAGCAATAATGATCCTTTGCTGTGTTTTTAACACACTCTGTGATGTTTAGTTATGTCTCGTGCACACGCAGTGAAAAGCTAAATAAGTTTTGTAACTTTCTGGAAACTGACTGGTGCAGTTGCAATATGTCCAGCAGACGTATCAGAAGTGCTTCAGACAAACAGAACATTTGAAAGAAACCGACCGTAAAAAATAAAGAATAGAGGCAAGCACAACTCACATCTTACAGTTACTGCTAAAACAGTTTTTAATGGTAAAAAAAACACGAAAAGCAAATGTTTACATGAACTATGGGAAACACTGTTTCTGATCATTCAGCAGTGAAATAAAGTCACTGCCCTCATACATTCACACTGGTAGACAAAAACTACCTTCAAACACTCCACATTATAGAAGCCTCCGCTCCCAATAATGATTTACAACAGAAGTGTTGCAGAAAAATGCTTGAGCACAGAAATGCTGGAGTCAACATTCAGTTCCACATGGAAACTGTTGCTCTGCCCAACGGTTAAATTGCTTTGGCATCATTTTTGTTAGTTTAATTTACTTTATTAAAAGAGTATTGTGGGTTTATTTCCACCCATAACAGACATTTCTGGTGACAGCTGTTTCTGTAGCAGATGCTTTAAAGAACTGACAGTATAACCGTCACAGTTATGGAAGACACTGTTTCTGATAAAAAACACCTTTATACTGAACACTGTCACTGATAAATAAACACATAAGGTCTGTAGTCAGGGCTACACTGGGACAAAAGTAAAGAAAGTGTGGGGTTTATATAAAGTGCTTCTCAATTCTCAACCAGCCAACCAAACATTTAAACATGTGAATTATGCAGGAAAAGATCAAGTTTATGATGCTGAATAAAAATGAAATGAAGCTCTTTGAAGGTCATCAGACGAGATTCAGCCCTGTGCTCAGTTTTCTTTACTCCTCACATTATATCATACAATATATTAAACGTATTACACATTTATATAATGTGTTGTTTTGTAACACTTCTTAATATGATTAAAGTTGAATTCCTTTGTGTTGAATTCATCGTAAGCTGAAATTCATCATTTCAACTGTCAAATCATTCATTTGGTAGAAACGCTTGGTCACTTCTCATTAATGCTTTACTAAAATCAAATCAAGGCTTCTGTGTTGTGCTGGGTTTATGTTTTGTTGTCTATGTTTCCAAAAGCTTTCAGCAGGACTGATATAGGGCAGGTTTGTTGATGTAATTGGAAAAACACTATATCTCATTGTCTAAGGACCAGATATCTCCAGCCAGGTCATTGGCACAGCCCTGGATGGTCCAGGTGAGCAGAGCAAACCTGTTTAAAACCTGCTTCATGTCCAGAGTTGTCTTGCCTTCTCTCACGTCTCGCAGGTAGTTTTCCAGGTCTGAGGCTGTCTGCCATCCGCTCCCAAAGAGAATATGCCGGAACGGGAACTCTCTCAGAGACACGTAAGCGGAGAGGAAATTATGCTCCACCTTTAAAGAAGAAAAAGACAGAAACATAAGAACCTGCATAACAGAAGCATGACACAGAACATATCCAGCATTGTGGATAATTACTAACAGAGTAACTCAACATGAAATGACCATCACTTACTTATGCAACATGAAGTACTGGAGTGAAAAAAATACAAACATCCGCTCAACACCAGCATATGATCAGCCACGCACAATAAAGAATACTACTTTTAAAGTTCAGAAAGCCTAAGAGAAAGACTTTACCTTCATTATCCGGTTATTGATGATGCGAGACATCTCAAAGTCCTCCAGGTCACTGTTTCTAATGTCATTTTGTAGGGAGGCTGCGGCCCGACTATAAGAGCTCTTAGCTGCTATCAGCCACTCTGTGGACAAAGACTCGCTGTTCTGCACCTGTAACAGTATGAAAGAATTTTGAGAAACCATGTACCAGTATTTGTTTTTTTTGCGTGACAGAAGGCGTCACCTTTGCACGTTTGAGTTCTTTGGTGCAATCCACGATGGTGCTCACGCGGGTTGCGATCTCTGTGGCATACTTTGTAACATCCAGTCTGAGGATGTGGTCATGGACCAGGCGAAGGGCCACTTGCCCGGCCACCTGAGCAGCAGCCACGGCCAGCTCACCCACTTTCTGACCAGTGACCAAACCCAGATGATCTTTATCATCCAGAGGAGTTCCAAAATACTTGTAGTCAGACATGACCTGTGGGATCAAACTCAAATCAGATCACAAGAACACTTGGCTGGAATCCGTCTCTAAGCGGCCATTTCTGAACTGAGCTGAATGTTAGTATTTCAAGAATACCTCAACCTCTCACACCTCAA
>JAZGTK010014398.1:0-13762 GCA_036877625.1 Ambastaia sidthimunki
CAAATCATTGAACAGTGATTTTATTTAATATAATTAATTTAAGTATTATTTGTATTATTTTATGATGTTATTATTACTACTGATTGTAGTAATATTATTTTTATGATAATGATTATTATTTACATTGTTATAATTTAGTTTTGTGACCTGCTTCAATAGTGCAGGTGATGTTAAATAAAGTGCTTTTAGCTATAGGATGCACCGTATGTGTAAGATTATAGTATCTTTAATTAAACAAATTAATAATAACAAAATAACAAAATAATTTTACAGATACTAAAGCAAATTACTGTTTACCATTTACTATATTGTATATAAAATGCCAAAACAGCATCAACATAACCTACGTTTTTCTCATAGTTTAACTACTTTCTCTAAAGAGCTTTCAGTTTAGACTGTCAGATTTGTCTGTAAAGTCGTTTGTAGCTAATTATTTTTTGGAGTAGACTGCAGTACAGTCATTAAGACATGCTGTGTAGCTGGTAATGATGGAATGTTGATATAAAGCATGTGGTTGCTACAGTAAAAATGGACTCAGATGGCTAGGTCATGCTCAGTTTAGGCAACTATTGCTGTCTGAAGTTGATGTGCCATATCTGGCAAGTTTCCCCATCGGCAAACCCCTTTTTAACCCAAGCTGGGAGACGTGATTAATCCACCCCACCCGCCATACCGATGGAAGTCTGGGGCTCTGAACCGAGGCATTCTGGGTAGTGAATGTTGACAGTACAGCTAAGGTTTTTGTCACCACATACAACTTTAAAACCAGCATAATTACCAAAACACACTGCAGACATTTGCAGCTTAATCATCATACTTGACAGCTTACTGTACAGATGACCCTAGCAAAATATGTGTGTTTTATGTATTTTAAGGCTTAGCATAAATTAGCTGAAATATTTTTAGACAGTTGAAATGACCAGCTGCGATTATGCCAACTTATGCCTATTACATAACTTGCTTTATTATCTCATTTTAGGGATGGTATGATGTTTCATGCTGTGTGTGACATCAGTTGCTGATTACAAAATCTGATCTCTGCAGGACCGTTTGTCTCAACAACATTTACACATTTGTTACAAGTCACTGCTCATTTGCTCCCAGAAGCCTCAGTGACAGTCATACAAATGTGATCACAGATGCCAGATTGAGAATAATTCCTGATAGGAAATAGAATGAAAAAACAGAAATCTGTCCGTCTTTCTGCCTGCCTGTCTGTCAGTCAGTCAATCAATCTGTCTATGTTTGTCTGAAGTACATCTTTTCATATTCTGATCTTCTTATTGAACAACATCCACTTTGAGAAAGTTACAGGGCACACTGGCTTTTTACCAGCATATAAATTTGCACAGAACTTCTATTACCCGTGTTTTACGTTAATTAACTGGATTCATGAGTCAATTACTATTACATTTTACTGTAGCGCAAGACCTTTTCATACTATAATGTGTTCATATCTCTGTTTGGAAACTCCTTTAAAGCATTGTTTTGTGAAAGTGGCCTAAGCGATTGCTCATTGTGTGTCATTTTTATGACCTTTAAATCATAACTGGTCTTTACCCACGAGTACAGATGCAGCTGTCAGTGTGTGTTAATGAATCACTGCAATACTGTGTCATTAACCAAACTGTTCAAGCAGATAATCTCACAGGAGAGAAAAATCTGATCTTTCGAGTGTCTCAATTGTTTCTCCTAGACAGCATAGATGGAGACTTCTGCTTAAAATCTCATCTTACCAGCATTGCTGAACAAAGTGACATTGGGGTTTGACATTTTAATGTATTCTATAAAAGCATGTTATTAAAGTCCCTATAAAATAAAAATATACTCTTAAAGAGATTTATCCGTGCACATCATTATTTTGTTAAAATTCATGTGGCCTTGTAATTTTTAACCAAAATAAAAAATTGACTTCCTCTCTGGAACGGTGATCTTTCTCAAATGACACTAGTTTGATAACTTGGGCGGAGCCACAGCCATTAACCACTCCCCCTCAACAGTCAGTCTGCTGCTAGCTTTAAAACGGCCACTTTTAATAGGCCAATCAGTTTCCAATTGAAAAAATAAGCCACGCCTCCGTTTCTCCATTTTACTCTAAATTATGTCACAACACTGAAGTGAAGTCAGTTGGAACTTCTGGTTCATGTGAACTTTAATTCTCCCATACGCCCATGCATCCATGTAACATACAGCTTTAATGCAGCACCCAGCACTTTTTTATACACACACGCAGACATGTCAAGACCTCTTGGTGGAACCCCCAACTGCGATGTTGCCTGCAGGGCAAACCAACAAGCACGTTAGAAGCACATGTGTGAAAGCTTTTTTTTAGAATGATGAATCAGAATGATGAAACCTTGTGACACATTGTCACTTCATCCTGGTTAACTGTCACTCACTGCTCTCGCGGTCACAACGTTAGTTAACCTTTTCTTCTATGCATCTGTCTAGGTGTACAACTGTGTTTCATTCATGTAGGGTTTTTGTGTGAGATTTTCAGCTCATATTGGATTTATTCTGGTAGCTATAAAGCTTAATCGAGCAACAAAAAGCTTGTAGTCTCTCTTTTGTTTAAACATAAAACTGTAGCTTTGCAACTCTCTAAGGCCACGCAGGCTATTAGCTAATGTTAACCAATAGTCAAATAACCTCTTTAGCAAACTAGCATGCATGGTTGGATTGATTTTAAAACAGCCTCTTCTTAGGCAGAATAAATTCCAGATTGACAAAAGTAAATCCAGCCCAGCTTTTTTATCTTCTTAAATATCCTGTTTCATTTCGAAATACAGCACATAGCATTACTGAAGCAATATAGCTAATGAGTAAATAAGTAAATAAAAAGTGATGTAACGTTTGTTCACAATATGTTGGGAATAAAACATTAGCTTATTCAAAACTACACTATTGTAGTCCATTCAGTAGCATCTGTTCTGATCTCTGGATAAAAGGTGTACAGATGTTGAGGAGTCAAGACCTCAGAAAGGTGAAATGTGTTGGTGTGTTAAAGACAACTCACAATATGTTTACATCACTTAGATCCTTAGAACTCCGGGAGGTTAAGTTACACTATTCTGTTCGATTTAGGATCAACAGACCTTAAGAATGAATGACTAGTTTTCTTCATAAATTATTTAAAACTTAGTGGCTTTGCTGGAAGTCGGAAACAACTTAAAAAGGCTCCAGGGATACAAGACTGGAGTCAGTATGATTCTCCAAGTCCTAGTAGAAACTTCTTAAGAACATAATGTTTCTCCACCTCTGCTCACAGTGGTACACTGCTGTGTACTTATTAGGATCATTTAACACATGCTGTTTTCGATAAATCCTCAGTCACACATATTAACTGTGCGATTCCACAAATCGAGCAATGTTCTCAGTCAGTATAACATAATAACCAAGAAGTTCTTGGTCTTATTTTAATTGATTCATCAATCCACATCCAAATCCACATTGTTCACAATAAAAACGTTTTCATAATCTTATCAAAATTTAATAACTATTCTGCTTCTAAAACAACTTTTCAGCCGAAAAGTCTATTTTAAGCCCCTCCCCTACAACCAACAAACTCTTTTCTGCTGTGCAAGGATGTAATGTCTACTTGTAATTCAATAAATTCCTGATGGACAAAAATCACGCCCCACATTTCTAATCCTGGTACATCTTATAAGTAAAATCATAAGTAAATTCCTCTACAATGTTTCTTTAATTGACATCTCAGTCTGGGCTAAAGTTTCTAAGAGTTTTTCACGTGTAATTAAAGTGACATTAATGTGCACTCATCGTGTGAATACAATCCTTTCAACATGACTTGTAGACAGTATGACAGAGTGTTGAAAAAAGCCAGATGCTAAACAAATAATTATCTTATGTTTTTTTGAAGGAACTCTACAGATCATGTTAGCACTTGTGTTAGACTGCTGCAGGCCTGGTTTTGTTATCATTTAATTGCCATTCCTGTTGACATAAAAACAACTAATGGGTCAAGATCACTCATTTGTGAAGTCTACTTTACACGACAACTCTAGCTGTTAAAATAATCATACGAACAACACTGACTCATGTCAAACAACTTCTGTGATGGTCTTGACACTTTGCTGCACCTAAAACACGATAAAAACAGTTTAATATGTAAAAGATCAGGTGTGTAATAAATCAAGAATTATTCTCTGAACAATAAGTCTTATCTCTCAATTTGTCTTACAATTCAGGTTGATGTTTTTTTTCTGAAAAACAATTGAAAAATACTGATTAAACAAATGCAATTAATGCCATTTGTAGGACCTTTGGACTGATCATATACACTCTGTATGTTTTATAATTTCACATAAGATGGCCAGATGACCCTGTGAATCATCTTTTGGGGCTTTTACGACGTACCCCCACAAACCTACAACCTTGAAACCTACAACCTTACAAACCTTGAAGATCTGTATTCTGCAAATGTTAGAAATATATCTTATGTGTGCTGTTTGGCTGCTGGAGTTTCAGAAATTCCCCAGCTAAGTTCATTCACTTTCGCCTCAGCATGATGAGTTCTTTATTGTTTCCGTGACGATAGTGAGCAAAGACGCACCGAAACATTTAGGTCACCATTGACAAAATGAGATCTTGTCAGTGGTAGATGAGAAATGTTTGCTGATCTTTGCTGGAGACCTGCTTTATATGTGTCATATGAGAGAAAGGGCTATGTTCAAATGATGATAAAATTAATTTGATGTATCTACCTAAGAAAAAAAAGCATTTTTTGCATCTGAGATTGATTGTTATAAAGATTTTGTGTACTCTTTACTCTGAAAGGTGCAGCCTCATTTTTTGCAGTATTTTTAGGGAATATTTCACCTATAATGAAAACTATCTTTTAGATTATTTTCTTCTGTAAGACACAAACGATGTTCAGCAGCAAATTAGTCAATGAAGCAAAATATTCCAATAGCAAATTATATTCTTAGTAACTTTGTAACTTAAGGCCTGAAACATTATAGCCTTAATTAAGTTTGTTTGTTTTTAAAAATCTCATTTCTATGACCTAGTGTATTAGTTTCAGTGTGTAAATAATTGGCTCAAATACTGATATAATATTCTGAACATGATATGTAGTGATGCTGAAAATCACTGGTGATTATTGGCTGCTTTGTTTGCCCAACAGTGTGAACTGTAGTGTCAGTGAACTGTGTGGGCCACCACATAGCGTCTGACTAGCCTGCCAAGTTGCTGTTACTACGGCAACCCCTCCTCCAATGGCAGCCGGCGCAGAGGTGAGGGGGCGATTCCTGTATACTCTCAGTGACTGGACCCCCATCCAAATCAGCAAGTGAATGTCTCTTAGCTTCCAAACTTGGGGAAACGTGACAGGGCTGAACATCCAGACATCCAGGAGTGTCCAAAGCACTGCAGTATTCCTTTGATACTGGTTCAAATAGAAACACTCACACATGGTACTACACAAATGCTGTTACCAACCACTTTTTCACCAAAATGTATGGAAGATGAATTTAATTAATTACAAACCTATATTTTCCTGTGCTGAGTGATAGCTTTATTTACAAATTTTCAACCCTGTTACCCATTCTGCCATATATTTAGGTTGTTTTCTTTGTATTGCAGCAAAATAATGAAATTGGTTTTAAATGGTCTCAAATCCCAAATGTCTCAAAATTTGGAAATACGGATGCGAAAATTGGAAACCTCACAGGAAACAAAGTAATCAAAACAGCTCACAAAATATTTAGTTTGAGCTCCCGAGGCTGACATCCTTTTTTAAAGGTTAAGCACCTCTTTTCACAGACCCTTTATTGAAAACCAAAGAATTTTTATTTTTTTGTTTAAAGGGTTTTAAGAGTTTGTTTCTCATACCCTTTTAATGGCAAAATGATGCAAAGAAGGCAAACAGCCTGTTACATTCTAAAGGTCATAGAGAGGGTGGAAAATGGTTGTGTAAAATTAAATTACAACTGTTTTGGTCCAAGTTAATTGGACTAAGATTACAGTGGACTTCAGGGACAAACCATACCACAAAAAAAATATTGACCTCTTTAAATAAACAATACTGAATATGAACCAAACAAAAGAGAGCACACACAGTGCAGCTCTGTTATGATGCAGCTCTCTGCCTGAGCGAAACAAGAACAAAAGTTTAAAACAATCGATACTACTGGCTCTTCAACAGTCTCAAGTTTCGCTCTCTCTGGCACATCTCCTCAATCCTCCCTTTGTCTGCTTCTCTGGCTCTCGTTCCCTCGCCCACCACAGTGCCCACTTCATCTAAGCACATTTCACAAATGGCCGCAGCGGGGCGTCTCAATCGAAAAGATAGAAACCGGAATTTTCCAGAGTTCCGAGCCATGTGGATCCATTTAAAGGCCCAGCATCTGAGCGAGAATACTTACAGCACAGCATGTACCCAGAATGAAGCACATTACCATCTTCACTAGGCAATACTACTCCACTTCCTGTGTATTTTTAGCGGCTCACTGGAACACTGTTGTTGACGGGGCTTAATGATAATGTTTCAGTTTGTTTATTTCCTTTGACGCTGTCATCGCTGGACAGGCGCATTATGATTGGTTGATGTAAAGCGCAGACAACCAATTAGAAACGTCTGTGGGTGTCCAGAGGGGTCTGGACAGATTCTGTAGAATGTGAGTTCATGTCTGCTATTCCTGGCTGGGGGAAGGAACCAAAATTTTTCATTCATAAAAAGTACATGTACTGATGTAAGACAGAATATGACTTCATCACCCTCATCATGCGATGACATCCCTGACTGGAACAGTTTGAACTTTAAGGCATTTGGTTTTCTGACAAAACTTCACCTTGGTGCCTACACACTGTAACTAATACACAGTGCAATCAGAGCATTACTGTTGAACGCTCTTTCATATTAATAAATAGGAGAAAGACACCTGTTACCTGTTTGAATTAGTCTAACCTTTCACTTACAGGTTGTACCTAGTCACTTGAACTGCACAACAACTGAGAACTGCAAATGTTTCCAAACAGTAACATTGTTTTGGAATAATTTGAACAAAAATCCTTAATTCTTTTTTGATTCCCATCCCTAATCCTAGATAAACATGCATGCCCATGCAAAGCATGCCACAACGAGAATGTTTTTAATAAATGGTTTGCACTCTTCAGAGAACAGCATTCAAAATTCCTGCCAACAATAAACAGTACATTAGTGTACCTATACTCTGGTTGATCTGTAACCCACAACCCTTCAGTGGTAATAAAAACTACATGTTGGCTAATGCAGAGAGTTTGTTGGTGAGGATCAGAAATTCCGCTGCATAGCCCTTTGGTTCTTTTAAAGGTTGCTTAGCAACTAGTTGTGCAGTTGAAAGCGTTATCAATCACTGATGAGCAAAAACGAGAGAACAGGAGATGCCCGGAGATGACCTGACGGGTAGTCTGAGAATGCGTGTGTGTGAATGTGTGTGTGTGTGAGGGAATGAGAAAGGGACGAAAACATAATAAGAGGGATTTTTATGCTTTATTACAAAAACAATCCTCAACTATTATTATTATTTATGGTATTTTTGGTCCGAGCCATCCATAAATATGAAACATTGTATCATCAATGCAGAAGATAAAAACAGTGGTTGGAAATAACTGTAGGCTTCACAAATTTACATGTGAGCCCTGAAGTCTTAATGGAGATTTCAGATATGCTTATTTTTTCGACGTTGCCACAGATGCATCTTTTAATATTGCTTAGACAAATGCAAACAGACACAAATGAAACAGATATTGACGTGCATGAATTCTAAAAGCCAGTGTTTTTGTTCACATTGAAATGTTTGAATTCACATTTAATTGTGTTTACATTGAATCGTTAGTGTTTGTATAGATTTTTTTGTGTTCACATTGAAATGTTTGTGCGCATGTGAGTTTCGATTGCAGACATTGGTATCTTGTCAAATCTGAGATCATCATGAGACATTGTTGAGATCTCTCCTAAAATTCTAGAAATAAAGTATTCAAAAGTCTCCATGTGATCTACATTTAATCACATTTACAGAAGAAACAGCTGAGATATTAAAAAAAATTTAATTTGTTCTTTTTCTTTCTCAGGGAGTAAAATGTTCTTTTTTCATTGTTATTCTAGTTTTGTCTTGCTGTCTTTTTTAAAGTTTAAAGTTTTAAAGTAAAAATGTTTAAAGTTTTTTTTTTGTAGAAAACATTGCTGTATTCAGAGTTGTTCTGCTTCTGTAAGTTTTTGCTGTGACAATTTAGTTTCTGAATCTGTGCCATTTTAATTATTATGGTAAAAGCAATTCAGCCTAATAAGTGAAAAATGATGCAGCTGCCCAAAAAGTACTTTTTACATTATTCATATACATTTAAAATATATGAATGTTGACTTCAGCTGAAGTTAAAGTGATTTTTAGTAAGCATATAAAGTCAGTTCCACTAAAGTTTGCACAGGTGTCCTAACAGAGTAACCAAATGTGTATTTCATCACAATATCTGTTTCCTGTATCTGTGTAAACTTAGTAGTTTATCTTATAGTTTGGTTAATATTTAATAGTTGGGCTGCCCCAGAGCATAATGGGAAATGTAGTTCTCCTAGAGTGTCACCTCAAAAACCAGCTGAATGACATTTATATGTACATTTATGCATTCGGATTAGATGCTTATCCAATGCGACTAACATTGTATTCATGCTTTTAAGCTGTGCAGTCAACAGCTCTTTTTTATGAAATGTTTTGATCTCACAATGTGCTCTAAATGACATTCAGAAATTGTAAAAGTGTGATGTGTACATATTTTTTAGCCACTGTATATCAGATTCAAGATTGTAAACATACAGATTGTAAACATGCAGTATCCTGTTGCCGCTTGCAGTATGTTCAACAATATTTCAAATGACTAATTAGAAAAAATTAAATATCGTACAGACCCAGGAGTGGGTTTTATTTTATTTTTCTTAGCATGCTCTTTTTCATCAGTGTTAACCAATTAGTCATACAGACAGCCCAGTAAGAGAACATGCTCTGCAGACATCTGTGAAACAGTGTCATTCAGAAATACAAACATCTAATAAACATCTAAAAAACTAATTAAATTAGGAGTAAATAATGGCATTTTTAGGTAAACACTTTTTTTTTTTAAATAAGGAATGCTGTTTTAGTGACATTGCAGTTTAGCAAGTGGTTTAAAAATGACTTTTAACACCAGATGAAAATTCACAATCAATAGCGACATTGTGACCCAGGCTTTTGTTTCAGCAGACAGACTTTGTTTGTTTCTCGTATACAGCTTGATAAGCATACGTGTGGAGCGCTGGGATGCGAGGTGTGTAATACTGTATTCTCTCTGGGTTCCAAGAGCCAGTCCGAGACCCACTGCTGGAATGATGATTCGCTCCGAGTGACTCACTCAGCTGGAACATTCCAGTGAAGTCTGGCATAAAGGAACAGCGTGCCCAATAGGTTTACAACATATACGGATCTAGGACTGTATGTTTAGAGTCACAGTCTACAAAAAAATGAGGAGGGCTGACTGCAGAGGGCTCTTTTTTCAGGTTTATTTTTAACGGTCACGTCTCAATCCATTACCAGATGTAAGGAAGCAGAAGGATCACTGATTCATAAAGAGGTTATTCCTCCTTGTACCTCAAGCTTTTCTATAGACTCTAGTTTTGCGTTTCTGTGTCTCCACATCCCGCCCACAAACCCCGAGATTATTCTGCCCTTTTGTGCCATAAAATTGCCCATTTTCCTGTCTTGATATCGAGCTCTTTTTTCCTGTTGATACCATATTAACCTCCTCATCATATGACTGTATTAATTACTTATAATTTAGTATTATTTACTGTAAATATTGTAAATGTACAGTTTTACAATGTGATTGGCTATCTATGAGTATTGTAGAGTCCCTTTCAATACCCTAGGTTGTGTCTGTATTAATGTCAGCATTAAATCCAAATTGGCCTATTTAATATTTACTAATGGATATTCCTGGTATTATTGTGCATGATTAAGTGCAAGTTATTCCAAAGAAAAACAGTTATAGTGGTGTAACTGAAACTTGTCCTCTAAAACAACTCTGCTTTTCCGGTGATGTCATCTAGGCTGTGTGTTGTACTGGGTAATGTATTTAGGCATTGCTTTAGGCTACTGTTGGTTATGCAGCCTCTCTTAAAAGTTGCCAATAGTGGATACATTTATGCCGCACTCTTCATTTATGTCTGGTTAAATAATCTGTTTCAATTTAACATGTCACATCAACTTGAGGACATAAAAAATGAAAACAAGACTTTATTGTTACCATTTTTGCAGTTTATAAGATGACAACCCTCTGCCAGACCACCCATAATCCATTGCAGTTGATTCCGCCCCCACCACACTTCATTATTATCCAAATAGAAGCATTTGGGTCTTTGTTTTCATTTTGTTGGAGCGGTTTTAGTCGAGTTATATATCATACTTTGGCAGCACTGTCTTATTGTTTGTATTCGGGACCGACAAATGATTATTTTTGTCTGGAATACATGAACACTGTGTTCTAATGCTGAAGTTTGTAGCATGCCAGCATTCTGTGTCTCATGGTGCCATTTGCTATCGACTTTAAATATCTTGCTTCGCAAACGATGTCATCATCGTTTGAAAAAGCAAGTGTGTGGTAGTTCGATTTTTTTTTTTTTGTAAAACCTAGCAACTGACATCACCTGTTTTTGTCTAATATAATTTTTTTGTTCCTTTATCACAAGCCTGTTATGTTATCAGAGATTTAAAACAATAGCCTGTGAGTGACAATGAATCTAGCTGATGATTTTAAATAAGCAATTCTTCACCCTAAACCTGATTTTGTTTGGAATTAAAGGAGAAGTGTGGAATTTCTGTACCGCTGGTGGCATCAAACAAAACTGCTGTTTGTTTCTTTGGCTTAAACCAATAGTGTAAGTTCAGAGTATGACTTCCTGTTTGTCCCGACCAATGAAAGATGTTCAGAGCATTTGTGTGGTTTGACAATGCCTGTTTTACTAAAACAAACGTCTATGCTGAACTATGCAGGGATGTAGTTGATGCACACATACTTCGAAAGCAAAACCAAAATACCACTTGAAATGAGCACACAATGCAAATTGTGTTACATCATTTTCATTTTTTCCTGTTTTTGTTCTCCCCATTCTACTTTTAAAGACTGCCTATGACAAGAGAAAGTTTCTATGAAGCAAAATGTGAAATATGGTTTAGTTTAGCTTCAGTGCCACCAGCAGCCTGGTCCTCCAGAACAATATGGCCTCACAGATGCCTTGTTCAGCTATTCATGTTTCTTATAGATCTCTTGCTGTTTTCAAGGACTCAACACAATTTGTAAAGCCCATCCATGAGTGAGAATGTCAGGTCGCAATCATACAAAGCTTTTATGGAATCTCCAAACAAGGAACCTGATAGCTGCATCTCGACATGTTTGTTTTTTACTCGATTGTGGGCTGTGATTTGATTCGTTGCTTCTGCGATTTGTGATTTAATTCTGAACAGGGCGTTTTGTTTGAATGCTTCCAGGTTGCCCACTCCTCTTAGCAGATAAGAACTCTTGTGAAAACAAGTTTTAAGTCTGTCCTCTGTGATCGTGTGAGTTTTATTAGCGGCTTTGCTGAAGCAGCTGTAGCTTTTGCTGTTGCTAGTTTAAGAGGGTTCAGATGTCATGTAGAACAAAAATATTACAGTTTTAGTAGAGTATCAAAATGTTGGCTTATGCTAACAAACCATGAATGCTAACAAACAAAGAATTACTAGTTAAGTATCCTGTTTGAAACGCTATATTTTGACTAAGTAGAGCGTTCTAAATCAGTCACAAGATTCCACGTTGGTTGCAGTGTGTTGTAGAAGACAGCTGCCTATGTAGGCAGTACACAAAGAGACAGCACAGAATTACTGAGCAATACAGACTTAGCCGTCAGTTTCTTTTAACTTCGGATAGCAAACAACCACGCAGAACACCCTAGCAACCGCATAATGCACTGAAACCACCTACAACACCTTAGAATTATTTGCACGTGCAAACATTACTCACATATTGTTTAGAATGTCAAAACCTAGTTTTTAGGTATTAGCTTGTCATTCCAGTATGAAGGTTTCTCAATGTTCCTTTATAGAACAGTGCTCGTTTCTGCCTGTCAGTAGAACTGAGTGTGTACGGGAGGCTCGGCAAAGCTGAGGAAACTGGCAGCTGTTTCCTCCAATGACAGGCATTCACGGCATCCTTCCATGTTCTTCATAGACAGCGAGGGAGGGTGCATACTTGCGTGTGGGCTGCTGAGAGCTTCATGCCGCGTTAGTTAGGTAACTACAGTACAGCCGGGGAAAGAAACAATAAGCCGAAAGGCAAAAGAAGAAGAGGATGGCATGCTGTTGTCCGAAATAAATGTGCGACAAAATAAGGGCATGTCGAGAGAGAGTGGTCATGCATTTATGCTGTATGCTCTGAAAAGCGTGCGTTCGCGGTTGACGTGGGTGGCAACGTGTCTAATTGCGCGCCTGAGAGAAAGTGAGAAAGACACAGCATGCGTGCTAGGGAGAGAGAGAGAGACCAGTTGTAGAAGAAAAGAGATCGAGGTATTTGACAGCCTGTGATTATCACTCATGTCAGGCAAGTGGTGCATGTTTAGAGACATTGCTCAGGAGCTGTTGGAGGGGTAACATCTCGGCCTGTAGCGGTAAGTGGCCGTTTTTATTCCTTAACTGTTAAAATTGACAATTTGAGACCGTAGGGTTCGGGTACAGCACGTTGATACCCTTTGCAAAGCATGCTGGTCTTTTTTTGTGACAGCATAGATTACGGGTTTGTAGTTTTTCCATTTACGGTCAGGCCCTCAGGTTCGACCGGGGTTACGACCTGATGCGAGAGTGGACTCACGTCAGTGCATGATGTTATCATAGGGTTGCTGTGGTAACAATAAGACATTCAAAACATTGACGCTTTTGTTGTTTGTTGCAGTATCTTTTTGTTGTTTATTATCTATTTTTTATTGCAGCTAAAAGAGAGTTAACCATGACATGCATTTCACAGCATAAGTTTCGAGGATAAGCTAATACCACATAAGATAAGCTAAGCAGTTGTGATTTCACTTTAAAATCTTTTAAGCTTCTTTACTTAAAATATATAAGTGACCTTATATGCTGTTTAAAGTATTTCATGCAAAAATGAACATTTTTAATTATTTTTACTCATCTTCTTTCATAGAATACATTCTTTAAAAGTTTTCTAGCCACTCTTTTACATTTACCAAAGGAGAATGAGTACAGTATATTTTTTGTTTTTTTGAAGTCATGCAATTATTGCATTCAAGTTTTTTTTTTTTTTGGTGAAATTTGTGGTATTTTTTAATTCAAATTATTAGTTCAGTGGTTGTTATTTACTGCAGATCTTCCCCTTTACTGTAGCTCTCGAATCAAATATGATGACGTCAGTAATCAGATGCAGAAGAAATAAAGCCATTTGCTGTTAGTGGCATCAGCCCACAAATTTTGCAGTGCTCAAAACTCCATTTTCAGAGCTTTGTAGCTTTGGTTGGTGGATGTTTCTAAGTGCGTCAGATATCTGGACCAGATCTTTGGCTGATTTGGATTATTTAGGTGCTTACTTTGTTTCAGTGAAGCTGTTTAAAGACCTGATTCACTGAGAAAATTGCTCCTAATAGTTTCCCCATTCTTTCAGGATTGTTTATTTTTATCATAAAATTACTGTTTAGCCATGTTTTCCAGTAGCCTATATCTGTTCTGTTGCATATTTTGTATATTAAAAACTTTTT
>JAZGTK010014399.1:0-13762 GCA_036877625.1 Ambastaia sidthimunki
CAATTTGTAATAAATAGTATTTTTATGGGACATAAGCGAGTGTGGTTCTGGGTGCCTCTGGTTTGTTTAGGGCAGTTGTGATTAGACAGAGTTTTGTATTGTTAATATTGTTATAGCTTGCGGAGGGGCCGGGGGCCTCATAGCCAGATAATGCCCTAAAAAATCCCTCTGTTAGGGTAGCTGACTGTGAATTAGGATTGCTGATGTCATCTTTTAACTCCTCACTTAACTAAACACACACACACACATTCCAAACAAAACAAAATGCTGGCTGGCCCTGTTTAGATGTTTCTCATTGTTTATATGTTTGAGCATGTGTGTGTAATTTTGTATCCCCTACATGTATATTATAAAGTGTGTGTTTATACAGTGCCATTCACAAACTGATATTTTATGTTTTTGAAGTAAATGAATTTGTTTGCCAAGATAATAGTTTATTGATCTACATCACTGTTATTATTAGATATAATAACATTTACATCCACCACTTACAGTTTCTAGTATTAAAATGTAATTACTGTTAAAAATACAAAATATTGCAACCTGATCAATTAATGTTGAACACTTATTGAACAATGAGTGTGTAAAATATAATGTTGGGTCCTAGTAGTCAACCTGCTTTCTGTAAAAACAATAAACAAATACTAATATTGAATATTACATTTTTATCATAATTTTCTAAAATTACCAGCATTGCAGGTCTGCTAAAGGTGTTGTGTGTATCGTGCAAGGACATTAAAAAGCTTTAAGACAGATATTTAAGTGCATGATTTTATTTATGTCAAGCATAGTGAACTTTCGCCAGTAAACAAATTTACTGTTTTTACTCAAACAGAAAAAATATATAATTTTGCTACTGCATAAATTACTGTAACAGTAACAAACAGCTTGCAAACGTGTTTACATAAATAACAGGTTTACTTCAAAAGAATTGTAATACTTTTCACTATGATTGATAGATTAGATCAATTCATGCTAACATTCTGCTATCATTTGTTTTAGGAAGAATTGTTTAAATATAATTTAAATCAAAACAGTCAGTTTAAGTCACACAGGCATACATTTGGCACATTACAGCTGCTGTGGTGATGTGACAATAAAAGTGATTTGATTTATAACTACCCAGGTGCAAGCTGAAGGTTGTATACAAATACAGTATGTTCATATACAGCTTAGGTCATGTCTAAGTGTACGAACAGGTTCAAGTCCACAAAACAAAACTGTAGCATGAGAAAAAAGGCAAAAACTGTTTCAACAAATATTTACAAGAATTCATGATTGTGCATCACATTTTGAATTGAACCTTATATTTTTAAAACTATATACTTTTATTCTCACCCAAAATTGATTCTGTTTCAAAATTGCAACTTTTTAAACCTCTACTGCAAACTCAAACACATTTTACAAAAAATCTAGAATTTTAAAACAAGAATTTATCTGGCACAGAAGCAATGATCCTCTTAAATGGCATTAAACCTTAAAAGACAAATATACACAAAATAGTGTAACTAAATTAAAGTATTTAAAATGTATAAAATCAAATTGAAATGACAACATCATGTAAAAAAGTATGTTGGACAGGGATATCATTGCAGTGAATTGAATATTTTAGCTGTGCTCAAGTTTGTTGCTTTGTTTGTTTCTCATTGCGCTCTGTGTAACAGTGGACAGGGAAGATCGAGATACACTGGCTGTCTCTACAATCTCAATGTCTTTACAGGTAAGACAAGCCACCAACTTCTGCCTGGATGCACAAGGGGCAAAGATGAATTCATGAGACATCCCAGCCAGAACTGCACCTAATATTGGCCCAATCCAGTACACCTAAAAGAATGAACCATCATTAAGGTTTATATTCATAGAATATTTAACTTACTAATAAGGTAACAGCAAATTCTTATTTTCCCACAAAACGCATTTAGTCAGAGCTTGTGAAAATCATATTGCTTAACTTACCCAGTGATGCTCCCAGTATCCAAGTATTATAGCTGGACCAAGGGAACGGGCCGGGTTCAAGCTAGCACCAGAAAATCTGCCCTAAACTCACACAGACTCTAAATTAATTTTATACAAATCTACAATTATACACACAAATAGGGAACAAATAATGTGACCATTTGAGAATTGAAAACTATTTGAAATAAATTAAATAAACTTTAGTAACAGTGTACACTAAATATAGACAAGAAGCATTGACATAGGTAAAAAGTGACTGTAGATAAAAACTAACAGATTAAATTATACAGGCCAAAATAAATGCTCCAGCCTCTGATGGTATCTAGCATTAAGTTACAGTAGTGATTATTATAACAAACATATTCTCAGAACTACCTACAGTCTGATACATATAATACACAAAACAATGCAATGCACTTGGTAGCAAATAAACCAGTAAACAAGAGCAAAACTATATATTCAACTTTGTTTTCTAAGTGAAACAATTTGTATTAATTCCCTTTGGACCGACAGAAATTTGAATCTCAATTTTTTTCTCAGCTATTTTTCAGTTTTTTCTGTACATCTGTTTATGGACCAACATCTTTTACATACATTTTTCCACTTCCACTATTGTGGTGTTATAAATGTAAGATTTACCTGCCCCTAAAAAACAAAACAAACATAACCATACACACATACACTTACAGCAATGAAGATTGCAGTGGTCACAGCAAACCCAATGCCCAAGTTTCCCGGTTCACTTCCTTCCCTCCTGCGTTGATCTTCCACGGAAAATACAGTAAAGCCCAGGAGAAACGTGGCCAGCATCTCCATCCCAAGCGCTTGTCCTGCGTTCATGTCCACTGGGACCTGCAAAGAAGAGTCGACAGCGTTTCATCATGATTGTTGACACTGACTGTCATGTCATAAATCATTATGACCTGGGAAATGTCCAGTATGTGCTTAAACATCTCATCAAAAAACATCTTTACATCATCTATTATTGGTCAAGTCTAAATAGCACCGTTATGCTACACCTTTATTACACCGTTATTACACTAAACAAAATAATATATGCAGAAATATTATTCATATATTTTTTTAAATTTATTGAAATAAGTTCCACCATGTGTTCTTGGATTGATTAAATTTCTTTGTTTTGCGATGTTACATTTGAATTGCAATTCAGTAAGTTTCTCTTCCTGTTATTCCAATTCAACTTCCTGTTGCTGTGGCCAACTCCATTTCAATTTCAACATGTTAAAGGGAACGATTAAGTCATGATTTTTATATGGGAGAATTAGACCTTGTTAATGTAGTTCTGTGCAGTGGACTTCAGGGGCAGACAAAGGTAGAATAAACCAGTTGCCAGGATTCCACCCAAACACTGGGCAACCAGATAAACCACAGCCCTGAAAACATCCACCTTCCGTGTTGCCATAAGGGCCACAGTTATTGCAGGATTTACCTATAAACAAGAGGAAAGCCTGACTAAACTGACAAAATATTTTTATTTACACCTTATATTTTTAATGCTTTGATTATTTATCCACTCTCATAGTGATTCACTTTAATATCTATTTATTTATTGCTTTAAATGACAAAACTATTTGTAAGTTGCTTTAAAAGTGACTTTACAGTGTATTTTAAGATAAACATTTTATTCGTTATTGTGCACTCCCTCGGAATCAAACTAATGCGTGACTCAATCTTCAAAAAAAAAATCACAGATCTTCACCTGCGCCCCACTGATTTCACCAAAGCAATATCCAAGAACCACAGTTGCCATACCAGCAGCCAGTGCTGGGTAGATGGGCCCTGGGGATGCCCCATCTGGCCCCGGCACTAAAGAACCCAACACAGCAGATACAAAGACCAGAGAACCTAGGATCTCTGCCAGAGTCCCCTGCCAAAACTGACGGCTTCTCAGCTCCTGTGTCCACAGAAAAGTTGAACAGACCATAGAAAAGACAGAATGGACAATAAATTGATCATTTAAGAGTCACTGTCAACCAATCAATTTAATTATATAAATAAAATATAAATACTCGTGAAAGACCACTGAAGTAATACATAACCAATACAGATCATACATTCTTGTATTACAAAAATTCTTTTCAATACAATTTCAAAATCCTTCAATAACTTTAAAATGATTTTTTTTTAGAAATTTTAAGACTCTAAACTTAATTCAGACCAATGTGTTAAAAAAACTTTTAATAAACCAACCAAATCTCAATACAAAATAGAATCGGAGACAAAATGCTGTTGAAACAGATTTGTTTAGTTGGTGTCAACAAATTTAAAAAAGGATTTTTGGAAAGTCTGGATGCAATGCAAGCAAGAAAGACATTTAATTTCTCAAAACTTTGTATGTCACCCAAAACTTTTTAGTTGGATAGCATTAGTTCACTTAAAACATGATGATTTACAAAACAAATGTTCACATCAAACTGGATGCTGATCGTAATTAAATCAATATTAACTAAATCCTCACCAATCAACGATAGCGTAATATTCATCTTTACCTGTTTTATTGCCATTCCAGGTAGTATGATCTGTAATAATCCGTCAGTCAGTCAGTCTTGATGTGTGTTTGTGTGTGTTGTAAGGGCATGGGTTGGAATGGAAGTGTCTTCTGTCAGAAAGAGACTAATTAATTCTCATGAAAGGACACTGCAGGAGGCCAGACACAAAGGAATCACCCCCCTCCCATAAGTAAATGCTTATCAGAGATCACACACTGATAAACCTCCACAGCATGTTGGCTATGATGTTTCCACGCAGCATGCATTATAAACATCAAGTTTGATTGAACATGTGAAGATTTAAACAACAACCCAGGGCATTCTCGCTATCTAGATGCAATTGGTCCATCAATTTGGATTTCTCAAAACACTGGTTGAAAAAGAGGAATCAAAAACTGCTTGAAAAAGTGATTGAGATTATGAACAGACAATAAAAATAATATTTGGGTTTATGATTAAAGTTTTTCAATCGCAAGTGTTTCAACAACATCTTTAAACAAATGATCATTGGCTGAAAACGCAGCACATGCACAAATTATTCAACATTTTTCTCCTTTCATCATCCTACTTAAAGTGAAGTATTGTAATTATTACCATGGTGACAGCTCATTTGGCATGATTCAGTTGCCATGACACCTGTTTTGATGCTGCAGTGCTAGAAGGCTCTTTCAAGTGACCTGTTTTAGATCAGCTAAACAATGGGGAGCTTCTATTAGCCTTTAAACCAAACATCAATTATTGTACTCTGACAAAGTCTAATTTAAATGGGATGTATGAATAGTCACACTGCTTTTCTGAAACTTAGAACCTCTCTCTCTCTCTCACACACACACACACACACGGAATAAAATAATGTAGGTTGAGCTTTTGATGACTTCACAATACTATGTTGGTTAATGCTGTGAAATCTGCATGACACTGTGAGTAGCTTCCTGCAGCCTCTCCACACTCTAGTTTCTGCTTGTATGTGATTGGCTGGTTGCAGTTTGCACAAGTTTAACTTCTCAGACTCTTTCAAGTTTAAGAATAACCCCATGGGTCAGGGGAGCAGGGAGTCCATGTTCACCCCTCCTGTGATCCACCCCATGGTGGTGGTTTGTGGATTTAAACCCATTGTAGGCTAGTGAGGGGAGGTGCACTTCAAGACCCGCCTGCATTTTTTTCCACACACAGAATGCTGACACCAACAGTACACTTTTACACACACTGTGTTTAGGACAAAATGCATCATACAGTACATCAAACTGCCAGCTAAGGGTTATGGAAAGAAAGCAGGACAGAGGTGGGTAGGATGGGGCTAGAGACTGAGGAATACATCAAGATATGATCTTGGGCTAAGAAAATATTAAGTTTCTTGCAGCAAGTTCCCACATTTGTTCCAGCAGAGTAACCAGCTTATAATACAATGTTAATACATGTTCCACTAATATTTGAAAACCAGAAAACGCTTCAATATTTTGACTTTTTGGGCAGTTTTATATATTGTTTAATGGTGACATTAACATCACAAACAGTGATTCTGCAGAACCCACAACAAAACTCTTTCTAGGCCAGTTTACCAAATAAACATACAGAACATTCCATCTTTGGCTAGCCCAGTCAATAAAACTCCATTTGCTTTATGTTTATGGTGTGGCAACTGCGCATCACTGTTGTCACACTCAACAAAAAACATGTTAACAAAACCAGAAGTTTTGTCTACTCAATGTGATTTTATTTCAGCTTACAGTACATTCTACATATGCACGTGTTACATTACCTTGAAACAACATGGTCATTTAATGCCGCCTCTTTAAAAACGATATATTGGTCCTAAAAATATAGAAAGGAACAAATTTAAAGTCACAAAAACTGTACATTATTAAAAAATCACTAAACACCACATTTGGTTGGATTTTTCTAGAACTGCTTTCAGGTTTGTTGCCTTAAAAAAAATAAAGTCTGTCCCTTTTTTATGACAAGGAACAACAAGTAAATGCTGAGTGTTGTATGTTAAGTTCAGTGTATGGAAACATGGTAAATAAACATGACAAGCATGTTCTACTGCGGTCCTCTGACATCTGATGCATTTACTCAGTGCTATATTATCCTTACTACAGTATGATTACTACAGTATGAACTTGAGGGGAAAATGAAAATATATTTACAGGTAAATACTAACTTTTCTAATTCTTTAAACACTTTGACATTCCATTAGGTCGAGATTCCTTAAAACCTCTTATAAGCCAATTTAACTTCATATTAATGATAGTGTTCAAGTCCATGTTTTCCCACACATACCATTGCCAAACACATAAAACAGTCTTAACATCAAATAATGTGAATTGTTTTGGAAAGCCATGTCTATGAATCTTTACTTGAAAGCAAGGAGCAACTTGCATCCAGTTATATTAAACAAAACAGTGAAGTATAACTAAACAAAACCACACTGCCAAACATACATACAAATTCTGTCCATATTTTAATGCAGTCTATTTTCCCCGCTAACAACTGGAGGAACTTAAGAACAAAGAGGTTGAAAACTGGCGACCAATAATCTTGCAATCTAGCGGTTAAAAGATCCTGTTGTTGGCATTAAATTAGACTCTATTATGACAAAACACAGATTTATTTCTAAGATTGGGGCCATGAAAGGCAAAAGAAATCTATTAAATAGCAATCTTCCAGTTGATACGACCAATATTCAACAAGTAAAAAAAGTGATGGCGTTACACAATATAGTACATTTTACTGGCCATTTCATGAGTCACCTATACATCTTTCTACGATGTTGTCTGTACATATTCACTACAGGCTATTGCTATTAAATAATCCCAACTATGTTTTTTCTGTCTTTAAGTGTATATATAGTATAAAATAAAAATATACTGATGAAATTACTTCTAGTCTTAAAAGCACATTACGTTACATTTTCAATCAAGGGGACACACGTGGTCCACGACCTGTACAACATGGAGCAAAGGCTTTGATCAAAGAAGAAAAAGTATGTGTGGTCTAAATGGTGATTGGAAAAACATCCTGATAGAAGTGTGCCAATCACTGTAATTGGACATGTGAATTCTGAATATGTACTTCTACCCCAAAGGAGTGACTGATAAAATTTTGGATAAAGATGAAAAGTTTGTCATTTAAAACATGTCAGAAATGTAATAACCTTAATAAGGTTGGAGAGGACAAAAACATTTATAAATCAAACAGAAAAAATCTATACATATATCTACACACGTATGCATACAAAGGATTGGAGATCTCTCCAGAAACAGTTTTTTAGTAGTAATGAACATCAAAGGGGCGTGGCATTTGAATACTTTCTCCCATGCAGCAGATTGCAGAATCTTTATTTGTCCTTGTTCTCATAAAACTCCGCCCAGCGGCTCTCAAAGAAACGTCGCATGGAGTGGCCAGCTATGCCAACCTCTGACGTGTCCTCGTTGAAAAGCTCACAGTTGTTGAATACTAGCTGAGCATCAGCAGCAAACTCCTCGCAGCTGCAATACCTGCGACAAGAGTAAACATCAATATACTAATACTTCCCAATTTCTTCCCCATCAAAAAGGCTGAACACTCAAACATCAAGACAACATCAAAACATTTGTGAAATCTGTGCCAGATAGCAACAGGAGACAGTTTGCACCTTCTGAGAAGGCCTATTTTTCTACTTCATAGTTGTGACAACATGAAGCACATTCTGGGTTAGTACCAGAAATATCATTTTATCAACAAAGTTCTACCAAACACACTATATCACGCACACTCTCTTACCCTCCCTGTAGAAGTCTTTCTCTCATGGTGAGGAAATCCATTGGGTTTTTGATGATGCGTCGGTAGCCAGGCACCAGGCGAGGGTTGACCGGCTCCAGAAAAGGCCATGCATCTGAGTGAGCTTCCATTTCCATCAGAATGATCCTAAAACACATCAAACACACTCAATTATTTAATGTCCTCCTTTTGTCTAAATCCAAGTGTCAACTAGTAGATGAGGTGGGGGATACCATCCCTTTGGGTTAACTGTCTTCATATTATGAAAGACTTAAAAGACTCACTCGCAGTAGGTGAGGTCAGGCTGGTTTCTCGTCATCATCCGTCTACGTTTTGAAGGTGAGATGCTGGTCCCACTTGAGGAAGCAGCACTATCCTTTTGTCGTGTGGTCATGCCTCGTTTATACCCCTCATCCTCATCTGAACTGTCCTCCCCAAGATGCCGTTTTCGCACCTTTGACCTTTGACGTGTGGAACGTGATCGCGGCTCATCATCGTTTTGCTGCAAAAGTCATTTTTGATTAATTGCAATAAGATTTTAATCAGTAATATTTTTTAAGAATAAATTGAGAAAATTGACATTTAGTTTTTATCTCGTCATTATAACATTACCTTGGCAACGCAGGTGGGACAGAACCAATCACCTTCCGGCACCTGCATGACTTTTGGTCTCAGGCAGAACATGTGACACCCACGATCACAGCCGTCACACAAGAGCAGGTATTCATCGTCATCACCCTTACGACACACCTGACATGTCTGTGCACAAACACCAGTTATGTACAAACTGGAGATACCACAATTGTGATGGAATAGATGAAATAAAAATACACACAGATTTGTTGCATTTAACTTTTCAAAAGTTTTACATTTTTAATGGAAACTAATGCTACTATGTTTACTCAGCAAAGGTGATTTTTTGTAATAGTTTGATGGCCATTATTATAAATGCACATGCACCAAGTAAAATACAAACTAAGTGTTGCAAGCATAAACATGAATTTTTAAATAGGCATATATTAAGGCTGAGGGAGTGTGCGGTTGTCCTCACCACTCTGATGACAGATCTCTCCCAAGCTATGGCTTTCTCGAGCTGCAGTAGACAGAGGGAGAGTTGAGACGCACTGCGGCAGCGATCTAGTGCCTGTCGCCACGTCATCAACCTGGGTGTGATCTCACTCTCCAAACTATAAACACAAAACAAACATGTCTGAACTGCTCCAATGCACCCATAGAATTTCAAACTATGACTTACTGGGACCCACCTAACAGCATCTAATGGGACTTCCTCTCCACCAGGTGGAGGGGTCAAGGGGGCTAGACGGACCACCTCCGACAGATTCCACAACGGCTCCTTTAAATAACGTCGTTCAACGTTCCGCTCCAGGTTAGCCAACCGGAGAATAGCCAAGTCCAGTGGGTTGGTAGGAACTCGCAGGAGATCAGACCAATCCTTCTTATTCCTAACCATCCAGTCATCCCTGGGGTCCACCTCGTGCTCGTAATACCGCAGGTCCTCCCGTGTGGAGTCTGCCTCAGGAGGAGTGAAGATCTGAAACCAAAGGAGTCAAACCAAAGTCCAGTGTGGTACAGAGACAAAGCTCACAAGAAAATCTCAGGAAGGAGGATGACATTTTTTTGACAATTTTATGTAATTTAATGTTTTTTTGAGAGGGACAAAATGTACTGTGTTACTTTTAAAAACAGCATTTAAAATAAGTGATAAAAAATAAGGAAAGGGAAAAAAGAGCCAAAGAAAGTCAATACATCAGTTTTTACCAAATGTTTAACTGAACCAATTATTTGTTTCTGTCAGAACTCTCTATAATTCACCATCAGCACTGAGCAGTGTTTATGTTCAGTTATTAATAACCCAGAGCACTAGAGTGTGTGGGCTGCTGTTTCTCAATACCTGAAATTGAAGGCTTGATGATTCCTGAGAAACCTCTGTTTCACTCTCCATGTTGGGACTGGCCATCTGAAAATAATGTGCATATGGTGATATGGACTGGAGAAGCTCCTTGCAACTAGTCTGAACTAGTTAAAGTCGTACTACCCTTTTGAAAAAGTGGTTAGGTACACTAGAACTACTAAATGCTAAGTAATTTCTTTGACACTATTTAAGGGAACAATCCACTTACGTTAATAATTATTCCTAACCATTAAAAACTATGTATTTAATATTTTATTAAAAACTACTGCAATAACAAATGACAGAAGCATAAAAACAAATGATATACTGATGCAAAATACTAATTGACAATAATTAAACCAAACATTTATTTTGCTGCTAAGAAAATATTAAATAAAATGAATACACACAAAAAAAATTCAACAAGATTGTTTTGGGAACACTTAATGAATTATTGAATCAAAATTAATTGAAATGCACTTAAAGGCTTCTTGAATCTGAACCTGAAATAAACTGTGCAAACAGACAAATTAACTGTGAGTAAATCAAATTAATCAAACATTTTAAAGAGCCATTTTCATAATTGCATTAGCAAACTTAGTTGTAAGACTCTGTGCACCAAAAACAGCAACATAGTAGTTGTCACACCACACTGTCAGGCGACTATTGCTTACTACTGTAAAAATGTTTTACATCTACTCTTGTGCCACACAACTGAATAATGAAGTTTATAGGATTAAACATTTAGTTACACTAATATTGTGTGTTTGTACTGTATGTTGCCCCCGTGTCAGTGAGGCACAAACAAAAATAGCACCACCCTGTGGTTACTTAAATTAAAGTTTTTAATTTGCGTATATTAAATGAAAATTCTCTCCTAATTTACTCACACGTCTTCTTAATATATGTCTATCAAGCAAAACAGTATGTTTGCGAGAGTGCTTTTATCAATCCTTACGTCATGTATCCAAGTAAACAAACAGATCGTTTTTTTCAATTTAAATATGGTGGCTTATCGATAATGTTGAATCTAATGTTGAATGGTTTGTGTATTGTTACTATTTGTCATGCATGTTTCTTCATAGACACGCAAGTACCAATAAAATTCAACGTTATCGATGAGCCACCATATTTAAATTCAGAGGGGTGATATGTTTGTTTACATGGATAATCGACAATCACTAAATAGACACAAAACATTTCGTTCTTGCAAACGTAATGTTCTGCTTCAGAAGACATATGTTAACCCACTGGAGTCATTTGGTTTACTTCAAAAATAAATGGGTGCTCTTTTTGGATAAAATGTTGAACCCTGATCAATGCCCCTGATCAGAGGGTAAGTTATGACACTTTTATTCTGAAGTGAACTAATCCTTTAACCTAATGAAGGTTCCCATGTTTCATGCATTTCTTACCTTTAGCTGAAGGTCTGCACCTACTACCCTCTGTTCCAGGTCTTCCACCCACTGCAAAACACTGATGTCTATTTGCAGAGCTCTATCCTGCTCATTCCACGTCTGTTTAGATGCCTCCAACAGCGCATCACCCTCCTCCACTGTCATCTGGAAGATGGGATCTGAGAAGCAAAAAAAAATAAAGAATGCAATAAATATGCTGCCAAAGACGCACACTGACTCATAGTCATCCTCCGTGATCTGTTGCTCCTCACCAGTCACAGGGCGCGTGCAGACCTCAGCCAGATACTCCATGTGTTTGGTGAGGTGTTTGTGAAGAACCTTCTCACGGATGCCTCGTGGGTGAAGGGCACTGAGAATGGCTGTCAGCTCCTCTGGTTCTCTGATCCACCACCAACCCTTTACCATTTCTGTAGAAGACAAAGTCGTTTAGCTTATAAATGCCACTGTGCTGAATATAAGTTTACAGGGATTACGTTTTATTCCAAACACACAATCACGTGAGGTTTATTCATTACCTTAAGGGCAATATTGAATCACAATAATAAATACTAAAAAAGAAAGTTACATTCATAAAGCTGCATTCCATTACTTTTTTTGGTTAAAAAAAAGAAAAGTTTATGATAATGATTTATATTTTTAACTGTCAGGTCAGATTTTGCAGGACATTTTGCAGTTTCACATTTGTCTGTATGGTTATGTCACATCTGTAAACGGGTCAAGTATTCTTTCTATCTTGTGTTTTTTGTAGCTTGTTCTTATAAAAGTTGCTTAAAATGTAAACTTGCCATCCACATTAAGATAAGAACTCCACAAGTAACTTTCAATTACGTTTTAAACAGAGAAGGCAATAGAGATGCAAAAATGAATTGCAGCTTTAACCTTTATAAAGAAATAAGGCAAGCAGATAAAGATTAGTTCAGAATATACATTGAGGCACTTATTACAATGTATAAGTACATTGAGTCGTCTTTATCAAACCCAGTCTCTGTTTTATCATGGCACTCACCTAAGGGAATAGCCTTCACCACCAGCTGAGTAAAGTATTTCTGCTCAACCTCTTGAAAGGGATTGGAAGGTGGTCTGCCCCGCCTCTTTGCGATGCTGGATCGAGAGTGCAGTCGTGACTGGCCGCTGCCCCTCCGGCGTCTCCTGCCGGCCCGGGGAGATGGAGTGGAGCACAGCTGAGGACGACGACCTGCCGCTTGCAGCTGTGGGCACAACTGTGACAGAGAGAAACCATATGAATGAGAAATCTGTATTAAAAGGTTTAACATTATCTGTACAATATTATTTATAACGTTCACAAGAGGTTTATCTTATCAAAATAAACGATACATCCAAAAAAAAAACTGAACAATTGAATATCACCAAGCCCTAATGTAGCTATATAAAAACTTGCAACCAATGGTTTTGTCAGAAAAAATTAGGCTCTCAAAAGCCAATCAAAATATGTTTACTTGAGCCATAAAGGTCATATAGTGGGCAAAGTTAACAGGTAATTCCAGCGTTCCTAGTAATGTGATAACTGTCATGCCCCATCAAGGAAAACATGCTCCGGTACCGACCTGTGTTGACAGAGGCTGCAGTACAGGTTCAGCAGGGGGAGCAGAATCGAGCGGGACTGGAGTGTCTATAGTGAGGGATGATGGAGCTATCGTTGTGTTCATGCATGGATGTGCAAGAGAATCCTCATCACACGGCTCCTTAGGCAACAGATTGAACCACTGGCCTTGTTTCTCTGCCTGTTCTCTCAGACTGTCCTCCGGTTGGCTGTTGTCCTCACCCTCCCCAGCTCCAGATGCTGCAATTGGTGCACTGTCTCCCACTGCAACCTGTGGTTGGTCGACAAAGTACTGGAAGGTGGGTTGAGTGAGATCCTGCACAGGGGAGTTAAGGGCCAAATCATCACCTCCTGATCTGCTGCTACGACGACGGCGGCGGTTTTTAACTTCTCTGAGGTGAAGCTCCACCTCAGGTTTGATCTTACGGGGACGTCCCCGTCCTCGTTGGCTGCTCATCAAGGAGGCTTCACCTGGTAAAAGATCCACCTCCGATGGGGAAAGCTGGGATCCTGGAGAAGAACAGGGGAGTGATGTCTGAGGTGTACTGAGAACTGGAGAGAGAGGTGGCTCAGCTTTAATCTCTGCTTTCACTGGGGTCACAGGCTCTTTCTTTACTGGAGTGTAGGGTTCATCGCTGATCAGAAC
>JAZGTK010014400.1:0-13761 GCA_036877625.1 Ambastaia sidthimunki
CATGTGACGTACTTTGTTTGGTGGAACACACACACTTTGTTTAAGGCTGTCACAGTATTAGATTTCCACCACATGGTTATTATGTTTGTGGTAACGGTATTATCTCGATATCTATTGAAATTTAAAAAACAATAATGCTATCAGTTCATCTTTAATTTAGTTTATTTAGTGTTTTGGTCAATGAAGGGAGACAGAGAGACAGTTTGTTTGGCTCTTAAACATTCTTGTACATAAGTCGTATGTGCCATGTTTGTGATACGTTTGTGATACGTTCATCAAGTCTTTTGGTCACCACATGGTTTTGTTACTTCATCAGGGTCATTCTTTAAAATATGTCTTTGTGTTCCAGGGACAGTTGTAGGGTTGTGGAAAACAACAGTGAGTAAATGATGGCAATTTTATTTTTGGTTGAACTACAGCTTGGGCGACTTTCTGACAGTTTAATTTGTAGAGAACGTTGCTGGCACCTCCAACGTCATGAGGTTTGATTCCTAGAGAACATACGGCTGACAAAAAGCATGTCTTTGGAGTTGCCAAATGCTTAAAAGTATCTTTTCAACTTCACACAGCATTACCTGAGTTTACACACAATGTCTGCTGAGAGAATTATGGGTTTCGTGTACACTGTGTGCTTAGAACCGTTTCCCAGCTAGTGTATCTGAGAAACCATAACAGCCATCTTCTCCAGCTCTGACTAATGGCCAACGCTGCCTGTGTGCGCCTCAGGTTTCCTCTCCGCAGACTGAAAACACACGTTTCTCCTCCGGAAAGTTTCCATGGTGTCACCGGGAGGCGAAGGGAGCGAGTGAGGAAGGTAACGGTGGAAGTGCGAGAGCAGGAGAAGGATAGAGAGAGATGACTAATCTGAGTGATCGTCTCCACGCGCGTGAAGTTCAGCTGAGCTGTAATGAGGCCAATGAAGCGGGAAATCAGGAGAAGCAGCTGGTGGATTCGTGACTGCCTCCTCTGGGCTTTTACCTGAGACACACATACACAGCGCGTCGCGCGTGTTCTCGAGCGGCTAATCCATTATGAATGTCCCTTCTGCTGCCTTTTCTGAGGCGCCTGATTACTGGAGCCTCTCGGCTTATTTAGTTTCTTATTACGCTTGCGTTCACACCGTCGCTGTTCGGTATTGACAACTTTGTTTACTAACACGTGTGGCTCTCTTATTGTGTCATTCATGCTTTAGTTACAGGATCGGATTGAAAACGGAGTGTATAAAGACATAACTGAAGTAAAACTTGTTTTCTTGGGCTTGTAGTAACGATTTTAACGAGTAATGTAAACGTTACAGAAGCTGATATCATAACACTGAAAGTCGTATTGCAGTTAACATGACACTGTTTATTAAACGAGTCCAATGTGGACGCGAGTTAAACTTTAATTAACTGACTTTAAATGTTTATGCTTTTAATTGAGTACAACACAGCGTGTAAGTTATTCACTTACTGAAAAATACATTTTCCTGCTGAGTAAACACAGCCTTCTGTACTTAAAGAAAGAGTGCACACAAATATGAAAATTGTCATTATTCTGTCAGCCTCGTGTCCTTCTAAACTCTGTGACTGGAACGCAGAAGGGGAATTTTCCTGCCAGCTTTTTCAATATAATAAAAAGGTCTGTCCAGCTTCAAAATGACAAAAAAAGCACCAGACAAAATTCTTTAAATTTATACGAATAAGTGGCAACTTCTGGTTCCCGAACGAATCATTCATTGATTCCGTTATTGTGCTTTCATGTCCTTTATGAAACTTGTCCGACAGGATGTCCTTCAAAAAATTGTGTTTCTTGTTCCTGTCTGTTTCTGTGTTCCTTTGTGTTCCACAAAAAACAACGTTTGGAGGAACATGAGTGTGAGTATACGACAGAATCTAATGTTTATACCTAAAGATCTGAAGATGTGTCTTCTCAAATTTAATGGCTGTGTTATCATTCGCGTTCGCTAATTACTATTGTTGATTCGCTAATCATTAAACTTAATGTTGTTTCTCTCTGAATTCGTGAAGCTAGCTGTTGTGTTTCATGCAGACTTGTTTGTAAATATGGACTTCTTTGCAGTGCTCCACAGATCCGTGGTTGAGGTGATCAGTCATCTCTGGTGACCTCTGTTTCATCCTCCGCACCCCTCAGCTCTCATCATCTTATATTCCCTCCGTGTGACTCAGCAGTGGTGATGATTTGAGATGATTTCAGCTAAACGCCAGCAGCGATCGCTGATGAAACTGATTGCCAGGATTGATCTCCGCGTCGCTCGGCTCTTCTGAACCCTCCGCAAGCGTCTGAGTTAAAAAAAGTCGCGTCAAGATTGCACAGAACGTCGTCTTTGTGTTTGTGGCTGTCGCGTCTCGATTTACCGCCTTTGGCGCTTTACCCATTGCTATGGCAACCAAAATCAAATCTAGCCAATTCAGCTCACATCTGGTCACGTACAGACATGTAAAACTTCATTTTCTTTAGCTCCTGCATTTTAGCAAACCAAAGACAGACTCTGTAAAATCGATATATATATGTATTTAATACCTGCAAAAAGCTTTGTTTTACAGGAAACTCTACAGAGGCAGAGGAAGTCGTAAATTTTCACTTTGTAGAACCGACAGCTTTCTCGTTCCGTCGCAGCCGGCCGTGACTGCGGTCCTGTTCGAGTGATAAGCGGTTTCTGTCTCTGCCAGAGATGCAGTAGATGCCCTCTGGCATGACTTAGTTTTGTGGTAATTCATATAGTGTTTTCTGGAGTACATTGTCACGCCACAGAATCACTTAATACGCGAGAAGGCTTAGCGTACCCAACTAGCCTTGATCTCTGCTGTCACAGGGCTTAGAAGGACAGATCTGTTGTGACAGACGCAAACACTTTAAAGTGGAAATAAGATCACGCTAATTGTTTGATGTTTAGCTACAACCTGTCGTCACGCTAAATGCTGCTTGGCGGGTCTCTCTAAGGTAATGCCAAGTTTGAAACGTGAAATGTGGACAGTCATCTGTGCAAACAGGTGGCACACTGCAGCGAAATCTGGAAGCGGGAATCTGTTTGTTTCGTTCAGCAACACATCCCATAATTTCTCAATGGCAGTGATGTTAAGCGCATAGTTGAACAGCGAAAACTTTTTCTTATTCTTGCCTTTTATTTTGCTCACTTTTGCCTCTCTGTCGCCCTCTCGGTTTAAAATGTAAAATTGCAAAGTGCAGTAATTAGCAATAAATACAGTATTTAATTCATTTTACAAATTGTTTATGCTTTTTTGTACTATTTTTAATATATCCAGGCAAGCCACATTTTTATTTACAGTACAAGGCAAATTCCAGCGATAGTGAGCGGAATGAGATTGTGACACAGCCAGACCGAGACCTCCACGTGAGGACCTCGGGCACTATTTACTTCTTGTGACCTTATTTATCCTGAGAACAGAAGTGAATGTTTGCTCATGTTTCCTCAGGTTCACTGTTTAATTGTGTTTTAGGCTTTAGAGGCACTTTTGGAGGCCGGTTTGCTCCTGCTAGCATCTGCTTTGTTAAATAGACTGCTGTCTGTTTAGCTTGTGCTTGAATAGTGAAGTGATGTTTCTAGGCAGGTGAATTAAAATGACTGACACATACTGCTTTTCTAAATCGAGATGCTGGGAAAGTCGCTCATTGTTGGATTCTGAAAGCGTTTTCTATGGTTAGCCGTTTGCTGAAACCTTTAATTTTCTCCGTTGTAATGTGTTAAATGGGCTGGTGAAGACACAGCTGGGCAGTGCTCATCCCTGTCACCTTGGATTTGCTCCAAATTAAAAAATACAAGATAAGGCAGGAACATTGTTGTAACGTTACGGGCTCAGTCCTGTTAGAGCGTGCAGTTTTTTAACCACAGAAATCTGACAGGAAATGTTGTCTGAACACGTTGAGAAATAATTAAGCAATATCATAATATATTTTGCCTCTTTACCGCCATCTCTGTTTGAAACATGAAATTGCAGGTTACTTGCAGAGTTATTTTCTTAATGTGGAAAATGGAAAATTCTAAACAACTGCTGTAAAAATAACCTAAAAACACTGAACCATCTACAGTACCGGACATGTGATACTAGCCGGACCATCTTTCTGTTTACAGATGGACATTTCCTGGAAAAACCGACTGCTCAAATTTTAAATCATTGTTATATTATTGTAATGAATCTGGGTAAGGCAGGAATACAGTTCTGTACACGGATCTGTCACATACCTTATCAGTAACTGATTTTGTTCAAAACAGCTACGCATTGCAGCTTTAACTGAGTATAAATGCTGTGGACAAGCCATGTGGCCAAAGATTAATTTCTGTGTACACCAGTATGATTGTGAGCAGGATAACATTATTGCTAGTTTAAAGCCAGTGAATGCGTCCAAGCCTCCGGTGCGAATCTGAAAACCTCACATTGGAACTAACAGTGACTGCTTGTGTTATCTCTGAAAAGTTGCCAGTGTAATAATGAGACAGGCTGTGTGTTAGAGAAAGTGATGGAGAGATGAGTGTGTATGATTACCTGGCTCCTGGAACATCTCTAGTCCAATCAGATTCAAGGACTGGAACTAACCATTGTATAATATAAGCTTAATGTATTATTCAACCTTCAAAAGGTTGTCCTTAAGAATTTGTGGAGGGGTGCTGCACTTATGAAAGAATTATGATATTCATTTAAGAGGGGAGTGTTTGTAGATCTAGAATAAGGACCTGTGAGTCAACTTCAGTACGTTGTGTAGAAGAACAAACATGGCAGCCCTTGGCAGGGAGTTTGAAAAAATAGACCATTCAGAACGCATTTGTCAGTAGCTGCATAGCTCAACAATGCAATCTGCAGTATAACAAAAATGATATGCAGCACCTGTGTAATGAGGTGTAAGTGCATCTTTGTGGATATGTGAAAATCAAAACCATGCGGGCGAATCGCTTGCGTCAAAAGAATGAGTCTAAAATGAGTTCAAGCTGTCTTTGTCTCGGGCTGTGAGATGGTAACCCTCACCCTAACATGTCAGGATTTAATATCTTCTGATTGGGAGCCATTAGATGAGCGTGTGTCTCTTAAGAGGCCTTTCAAATCACATCCACCAATGTTATCTGTTCATTTCCATTAGTTCCGCATGTTCTTGAAATCGCATAGTAGTCAGACATCTAATTGCAACAGCTGCTTGACATGCAGGAATAGAAACTCCTTGTTTTTCTCGTTGAACAAGAACAGAATACTGCAGATTAGCACTCTTGAAAAACAGCACGCGGGCAGCTAGGTCATGAGTACTGTTTCTTTTCTTCATTGCCATTGGAGGTTCTGCCAACCTACAGCCTGAAGTTTGCGGTCTCTAACCACAGTTCTAGTGTTGGACCGCTGGCATGTTTACTAACACAAAGCCCCCAGCCGAGCTCACCTCAGAAGCGTACTGGTTTTGTTCCTTTGAAGCTGTCTGTCACAATGGGGGGTTTAGGACAGCTTATCTGTAAGTTGCTGCACGTAGCATGTGTGGCACCTTTATGCTCTTTCTTTCTTTTTAGTTGGGGTAGCCAAAATCGGAGAGGCTAGCATTAGAAACCTAGCTTTGAAAACATTAGATCCTGCCCTTCAGAGCGCTCTTCTCTAACACATAAGCACACAGTTTCACAGGCAAGTAGGACACCGTAACAATTTATCAAATACTTTCCTGTGTTGTAATCCTCTGCTTAGCATCCACAGCCTAGCACTAGCTTAGCGCTGATTGAAGGACAAGTCACAAGACAGGTACACCAGCTAGAAGTGTCTTCATTAGACTTCAGATTTTCCTGTTCTTGCCATGAAGTCAAATAAAGTCAATTAATAGTTCAAATAACCATGATTTTTATTATGACCAGTAGTGTTTAATGTATTAGCTCTGACACATTGAGCTTGTGTGAGAACCGTTTAGAAGGTGTAAGTCTGAAATAATGTGTTTTAGCGTCTTCGGTCAAGGTTAAATTTTGTTATAAATGTCTCGCCTCTTTTTGATTATAACTTGTAAAATGACATTGTTTGTATACTTTGCTAAGTTTTACAGAAGGGCCCTTTAATCAGGGATTCAGTTTCTGTTGCGTTTGTAATATCGTGTGATATTTCTTTTACCTACAGTGTGGCCTGCAGGGCTGCAATAATGCAGTTTGGTCTTTGTAAACAACAAGAACCATTTATTTAAAAAAATGAAAACAATGATTGCCTTGCAGTTTGAATTAGCTTTTTTTCTCTTTGTTTTATTGTGCCGTGCTTTGAGAACTAATGAAAACAAGCAGAGCGCGGTGGCAGAATTAAAAAGCGAGGGTCTGTTTTCAGTTAAGGTCATTTAATTTTTTTATTTCAACGGGGCAATTCTTTATTTCAGCTTATACTCACGAACAGAATTTAAAAGAATGGAATCGATAGAGCCAGAGGAAACAAGAGGATGTCGACGCTCTGCCTGCACCCCCATAATTAGTTTATTCATAAATCCATTGTAAAGATTTAAAAGCCCACTATAACTTTTAGCCTGACCTAAATGAAGAGGCTATGGGTTGAGAAATTTTACCTCAGCAAATGCTTCGTTTTGGCTCTGCGACTATTTGTTACAGGAAGTCTTGTATCGTTTAATACTCTGTTGCTTTTTTATGCGGTTTTGTTCTCTTTTGTTTAATGTTTGCTTTGTTGTAGAGCCGAATACGTGTTTGCACGATGATGTCAAAAGTCGTGCGTTGTGAGAGGTTGCGCTTGTCCCTGGTGTGCCGGCGTTTTAACACCAAGCTCTCACGACAATATCAGGACGGATTTGTTCGTGTTTCTGTGCGTAAATGCTTTGAATGAGGTTTATTTTTCCACTTTGCTCAGTGTGTTATCAGAAACCATTCTGGGTGCTAAACAAGCTGTATATAATCATTAAACCCATATTTTTAACCTCGAGTACAGTCTGACTAATAAGGAAACACGCCTGCAAGATGCCTCATGCCAGCTGGTCCGTCTGCTGTCTCTCATTTGACAGATGGGTCATAAATTGTTCACTCTGAACCGTCGACTCTCCGGTGATATTGTGCCATCCGTCTTCCACAGACTTTTTTAATTGCTGTGCCTTTCCCTTAAACCCTGTTCTCATTACTGGCTTTTCATTATATAATGGAATTCACAGGAATAATGTAATTACTGGATGCCTTGTCTGTCAGATTGTGGCATTTCTGTTTTTTTTGTTGCTTTTTTAAAGAGTGAAATCCTAGATTCGACTGTACCTCACATTTCTTTCTGTTTTAATTTCAGTAAAAACTCCTCTTGCAGTTTGAAGCCACAGCCATCACATTGATGACCTCTGTAGGGCAAACTGGAATCCTCTGGAATATAAACTGGAATTTTTAGGCTTGTGGTTAACAGTGTTCAAGACGTAAAGACGTTTTTAACTACTGGAACAACTTATAAGGGTTATTTGATTCTTTAAGCACGTAAACTCAGATCCTTGTGGTAGTTGTACTTTACATATAGCATTAATGTGTTTTTTTTTTTCATAGAACACAATGTGAAAGTCTCTTTGAGTAATACAGTTAACCACAGACCTGGTTGTAGTCATAAATCAAAAACTTTTATTCTTAAAGTCCATTTGAGTTTTTCTCTGTGAACCAGTGGTTTCAAAATGCTCATTCTCTTTTGGGATAATTTTATACATTGAAGAGCTCTGTTGCACCCCAGTTTAGGACAGAACATTACCCAGCAGCCACTGCAGGTCTTAGAACAGCTCAAATAGCCACGACACTTCCCGTCTCCCTTTGTATGTTTATTTTAAGATTCTATTTTCATTTATTTTAGACACTGTGGCATTTTCTGTTTGAAGAGCAGGCCCTATGCTTGTCACGCACCTGCTGTTTGGCTATAAGTATTCTCTTTAAGTTTTGTATGTGGTCCATTTTAAACAAATAATATGCTTTAGTTTATCAAGTCTCACATAGCTGGACCTTTATTGTGCAGAAGTGCTGTTTAAAGACAGAAATAGTGCAATAGACTGAGGTGAAAAATGGACTTAATTCATGCTGTGAAAGTCACTGTAAACAGATGTATGTAATATACAGGATACATAGAAATTGTGTTAAAACTATAGGTATCATCTTACTATAGGGGGCGTTTACTATAGGATAGTGTATGGTTATTTGTAAACCCTGTAGTTTTATTGGCTAGAGTGATCCAGTCAAAAGCAAGAAGTCTAATTATTTTTTTGACATAACTCAGAACAAAAACAAACAGTTCTGCTTGTGGATATCTAGTTAACTTGGTGAATCTCCCAAAAAAGTCTAAAAATTGGTCAGACGGTCATTACATCAGACTGTCAGCAGAAGGAATGTGGGCGTGCTGTCTGATGTTAAAACTGAGGTCTCTCTAGGGTCACAATTACACCCTCTTTCTTGCATGTTCATTTATTCCTCGATGCGAGGCTGTCCAGATCTCTTTGATGTAAGATTATGACCAACATTTCACCAGTCGATAACAGCCAAAGCTAAACTGCTTTTCAACACACTGCTGTTATAAAGCACAAACAAACCAAAGCTTTAAATTGTACAGATGTAATATTCTCTTTGTATGGAATTCATCACTGATGTCCTGGTACTTTTTGACACACTTTCGGGTGAGACTTTGCCGCAGCGCTCCTCTTACTCTGATGTATAATTTGCTGTTTAATTGATGGGACTCTTTGTATCCGAGCTGCTCGATTTGAAAGAAACTCTCCTGGGAAACAAGACGAGACAGAACAGATTCTGATTAGTGACAAAAGCTGAGTGCAGAGGTGAAACCGGTGTCGGTGCCCTGAGCTTTGGTGTGCGTTAAACGAGTGTTTCAGGATTCCTGCCCTGGTGCTGAATTATTTGGTGTGGATTTTTGAAGCTCTTGTTGAACTCTTGGCTTATTTGACCGTCAGAAATAGTTCAGGCCGTGTTTCTAATTTTCTTTGAGCCTGCACTTCAAACAAGTTTAAAGGTGAAGCTACTCTTTTTTGACATTAAGACTTTTCCTTGTATCTCAGCTTAAAACACAGACTATTATAAGCGAGCCATTTGTAGAATGATTTTTCCAAAAAGTGTAAACACTGTGACTCTGTTGGCTCAACCAATGACGTGAGTTTAGGGGCGGGGCTATCCATTTACAGACCAATAGCACATTTCTGTTTTTAAGAATGCTATCCGTTTGTTTTTTATTCAGATGGCTGATGATTTAGGTAAGTTGTCTATACTATTTAAAATAATTGAACTTAACAGTTTTGTTTCCAACCATGTCATTGTTTCGGCCGTTTCTTTAACAATTACCCGGCAGTTAAATATTGAGTTGCTTTTTCTTCTAGTCGAAAACCTTTCAGAATTTCAGTAATGACTCTCTTGTTGTTGTTACTATATCAGGCGGTTTTTCACAGATATCCATTTATCATATTGGCACACTGCAGAAAAACAGACCAATTATGTTGTCTTAAAAGCAATATTTCTACAACTTTAAAGAGTTCTGCAAGCATAGAACCGTTCTTGGATTAGAGTTGCTATTCTGTAGGAAATACAGCCGGATTTTAGTGATTTATTAGTGATTATTTATGGCATTTGTGGCACAAGGTGCGAGTAAACGGGTACCTGTAGTTGTGATGCAACAGTCAGAGACTTCAGTCTTCAGTGTGAGGGCCTTTAATTTTAGAATTGAAAGATCAGTTCTCTATGTCTGTGATGGAGTAATGTTCATCCTATGGGAATAAATTATGTACTAATTTGTAAAACCACTTTTTTAGTGTCTGTTAATTTAGTCATCTTCCACAATAATGTATTGTTTTAAAACTGTCTTCATTTGGGAGTTATTTATATATTTGATTACTTGAGATTGATTAATCAGCATTGAATGAATCAGTTTAAAAACTGAAGTGGTTCACAGTCGCAGTGTAAATGCATTCGGTATTCACACCTCATCCACCAGTATTGATGTGAATTCAGATGTCTTGTTGAACTGAAGCCAATTCCATTTAAACTGCAGATGTTTCAATATCCCCATGTGATACCATGGAGCAACTGGTAATTCCAGTCTGTGATCTCTCAGTTTTGAAACTTTGTCCCTTGGGAACTTGAATCATTTTGACGAGTAGTGACTTTATAGCTTGTTTTTTTTTTTAATAAATAGCGTTTTGTGTATTAAAAGCCATAGCACAGTGTCATGTATTATATGTATTATCAAAAAAAACTTTTATGCTGTTGTTATCTTATAGCTGTCTTGCATTATAAGGGAGCTAAATAAGGGAACTGGTCAGATAAACTAGCTTCTCAGGCCGTTTATTGTCCCATAATCCCTCACTTGGCATCCAGCAGGATGCAGTGACTCTGTAATGCCCGTTCCTTTCATTTTGGTCTTTCTCCTTTTAACCTCACATCATTTTCCTCTATCCCAATACGTTTTGTATTCCGAAGGACACCAGAGTTTTTGGAAGGCACCTTTCAGAATCTTCAAAATCCTTTATCAACAGGTGACCTCAGTCACAGATCCTGTTTGAGGAAGTGCCTAATGTTTTGTGCAGAAGTCAGGAGAGATTAAAGCTCTCATACTCTCATAATACCAATATTATGCATTTCTGTCATTTTTAGTGAAGTTGCTGTTTAGAATGTGTATCAAAAAGGCTTAAAGTGGACACTACCGAGGCGTAGCAATCAGGTCTGTAGATAAAAATGTGTGTCTTGAATTTGTGTTGTACGTGAAGACTTTAGCACTGCAGTGAGCAAAATAACAGAGGCCACTTTTATGTAATTATAAAGATAATGGCTTTTTAGACTCCATTAGGTGTGACGCACTATGTGCAGTGCCAAATCATAAATAAATTCAGTTCTTGTTTCCCTGAAGAATTGTCCTGGACTCCAGACTCGCCACCAGCTCCTTAGGAGAAAAAAAAAGTACTTTATCCAAAAAGTTTAGATTCTTTTATCATTTGCTCACTTTTTTGTTGTTACAAATCTTGTTGTGACTTTCTTATGTTGAACACAAAGAAAGATCATAAGAGACTGACTGTTTCGGTCACCATCCGCTTTAATTATGTCTTTTTCATACAAAGTGAAAAAAGCTTGACTGAAGCTGTCAGCCTTAAACATTCTGTTCCACAGAAAAAAGGACACTCAATTTTTGAACACCATAAGGGCCAGTAGGACATGATGACAAAATTTACATGTTTGGTTGAACTGTCTCTTTAAGAAACGGTAGCCTTTCATTTACAGAGGCTAAAATAATAATGAATCTTTGCAGAAAGCCCAGGCTTATTAGTCTAGCGTAACGTGTCAGCGTGGTTGTCTTTTGTCAGAGATGTTGCGTCTCCAAATCCTCAAAACACCCAGGAGAGCAAAGTAAACTGTAAGAAAGATCAAAGAGGCTCATTCTAGGTGACATTACTTGAAGGAAAAAGTCTGTCTTATGCTTCTCCAAAGCTTTGCACTGCTGGCCATGCATTTAGTATATATCATAATCCACACCAAATCTTCCTAGTGCCCTCAGTGTTTGGGAGAAATCTGTAAAATTGAGGTGGTGGTATCAAAAGTTGAGAGGGTAACATCAGACTTCCAGAAAAAAGTTCTTGAGGGAGCAAGTTCCTGAGGCAGTTTAACTGAATCATTATAATTTGATTATTGACATAATGGGGTTAAATTAACAAGTTGCCAAATGAGACTGAACTTAGCAGGATAGAAATAAAGAGCTCAAGTTAGCCAAGGCTTAACAATAGAACAAATGAGTATTTAAAGTTACATTATTTTGTTTTTAAACTTGGGTTTCTTTACTACTTTTTCTTCAGGCTGTCAGTTCAAACACTTTACAACCAGTAGAGATGATTAAAAACAAACAACTGCTGTGGTAAAATGTTCTTTCTGGGAGTGTTTCCAGAGGATATAATCTAACTAGCTGCAGTTTAACCCACTTAAACGTGTTCTCTGCAAGCATGAGGAACAGATGGAATAAAAATGCTGCGTTCTTCTCACTGATGAATTTAGCACCAGGGTTTAATGACTGTCTGTGTGTTGGTTCTGATATTGTTCTTGGTACCACCTCCATTCCTCATAACACTGTTCTGGGTCAGGATTTCTCGTCTCTGTTTGGCTTTCTAAAAAGTCTTTAAGCAGTAGATGACAGATATGGGATTTTTAATAGCTGATAGCAGTGTCAATATTTAGAAACCAGGTTTTTACGCTATGTATGAAATGTGATGTTTGCACACAATTAGACGCACACAAAATTGCTACAATTATATTGGCCTTTCTGTTGCATTCAATATTAACAACTGTTTGAAAACACAGTGTGTATTATTTACTGTCAAGTCTACATGGTGAGCAGTTCTGCTTTGAAGTTCTTTGAAAATTCCTAGTCCAACTTTTCTTTATTGGCAAGCAGGCATGTCATTGGCCAGTGGCGATGGTCTTGAGCAATTAATCAAATATATGGTTGGATTCATCTATCTGTCACTGCTTTTAAAGACATAAGATGCTGCTCTGATCCAGTGTTTCATGTGGAAGGAAGACATGATTAACCCCAAAGCCGGCAGAGAAACTCACTGTAACACCATTGAATCGTAGCAGTTTATAACTCACTGATTTTCTTTTGTCGCAGTCTGAGTCTGAACAAGCCCACCGTGTGTCTTATTATTGATCGATACATCACAGATACAATCTTCACATTGTGATTTCTCCCTTGTTGGTGTGCGAGGGACCAAATGAAACAGTAATAGAAAGAGATGAAGAGTTGGGCCTTGCCAAGCCCCACAAACATTCTCCACAGTTTTTTCCTTTTCACAATTTATAAGGGTTTAATGAAATAGAGTTTCAGCAGAGAATCAGCCAAAGACAGAACTAATACTGTTGCTTATATTTAGAAAAGAGGTTAATTTAAATCTCTAAGCCTAAATATTACCCTAGTAAACCTAGTAACTCGTTCTAGCCTGTTTGTGCTGCTAACATAGATCATGTTTCAAATTGCAAACCAGTTGTGCTTTTTCAAAACTAACTTTTCCATTTAGCATAGTAACCATAAGCGTAGTTAGTCCCATGTTCCATTAATATTTGATTATTTTGAGCAATATATTAATATTACTAGTTTGTGTTTTAAGAGTTTGACATTCTTTGTGAAATGTTTGGATTGAAATCTGTTTTTTTTTTTATTTTATGAAATGCTGTTGGGTTTAATTTTAAATTTTAATCCACAAAGACATTTGTTTTCTTTATTGTGTGGTTAAGTATTCAAACATGTTTTGTGGACTTTGTATCTACTAAGGGCCAGAATATCATAAGGTTCAACTCTTTTGACTTGGGCCAGTATTACGGCCCAACAAGGGTGTCATGAACTGTCCATAGAAGTACTTTCAATAGGGCATTTTATAGAGAATCTAGTTCTCTCCGTGCCCATGTATCTGTATGCCACACAGATATAACTTTGGAGGGTGCTTGTAGGGCGTCGTGAGAATCTGGACACTGACCGCATGCTCCTCTTTGAGGATTATCTTGTCAACTGCAACGCAAACGCCCTAAACCAAATTCCCATTGTGTAACTCTGGCTTGTTTCAGATATTCTGAGACAAGAGTTATCAAATTGAATACGATTGCTAATCTTCTCATCTAGAGCACCTACCCATAATCCTTCTGGCTTTCTGAACACATCTTTCACATAAGACACGTTCCCAAGTGAGAAGGTAAAAGAATGACACTATTTCCAGATTAATTGAAACACGTTTATAAATACTCAGAGAAGATATTGCGTCCTGGTTTAGTTAAAGCTCTCCTGAGCCTTTAATGTGACCTGAAGCCCT
>JAZGTK010014401.1:0-13761 GCA_036877625.1 Ambastaia sidthimunki
AAGTACACCACATGAAAAAAAAATGTGGAGATGTGGAGGATAACCAAACACAACATAAATATATGCTTTTCATTTAACATTTAATTCAGGTATTAATAAGCAGTAAGTTCTCCCTTTACTGATATAACAGATTCCACTCTGCATGGAAGGCTTTACAGTAGATTTTGGAAGGTGGGAATTTGCTCTCATTCAGACACTAAAGCATGAGTGAGGTTCTAGGATCATAAACCAGATGAGGCCTGGCTCACAATCGAAATTCCAGTTCATCCTAAAATTATTCAATGGCTACTCAAATTCTTTCACATTCAGCACAAAGGCACTGTAATGCTGAAACAGAAAAGGTACAACTCACTGTAATTAATTTTTTAAGGAAACTGCATGGCTGTTTGCTCAGTTTTATATACCTGCTAATAACATTTGTAGCTAAAATAGCCTAACACATAATTAGAACAAAGTTGCCCACATACTTTTGGCCATATAGTGTACAGAAAAAACCCTAACAACACACAGAAAACAAGCAATTGTAACCTTTAAATACCAGAGGATTTACCGAGCTTAACTCATGACTCAACTTTAATTAACAAAGTCACACTTGAGCAGCAACAACAGTCACCTTTACTTTTATCATGACCATCATTTGCTAAAGGAATTAATTGAAAATGCAATTAACCAAATTTGCAAGTGCACAGAAATTCCTCAATGACAACCACACAGCACGTCTATGAAAGTCTCTGGGAAAATGCGCAGACATGTTTCGGCAGCGACCCACCTTGTCACGCGCAGAGCGCCCTGTGTTAAGCATGACCTCCCTCTGTGAGAAAAAAACACATCTGTTTAATGAGAATGGACATCAAAGTGCAGAGCAGCGGGGAAGGAGAATGAAAAACCCATCCACACGTCTGTACGTAGAGAGGATAATTCTAAGAGGTGCGCTATTCAAAAGTATTACAGGATTTAAAACGAGGCTTGTTCCTATTTATAGCAATCAGACTCTTTTGAAATTTCAATGGCTGACATGTAAGAATCTCATTTAAGTACAAAGTGTTTTAATACCATTCTTACCATTCTGTGTCTATCTCCCCTTTATTATGCGGTCTGGGTAATACGAATCAAACTGACGGGCCCCTGCCTGAATATCGCGCTTAAACCAAGCCTTTAAAACTTAATGATGCGGAATCGTCTGCGGCAAGAAGATACTTGCAGGACCATGAAAGAAATGTCACATTTGCACATACTGGCTATTAGAATTACCAATAGCTTTGTTGTGGTGTGGTGGCAGAGTGCACAAACTGGCCCTGTATCCATGTGCAATGATTTGTCATGTCAGATGGTAACAAATGGGCCCATCTCGGACAAACGGCACATTCATCAGTCTTAGGGCTGCGGCGTGTTGCGCTCTGGTCCGCAGCCTGTCTGCTTCGTAGCACCACGCGCCATTGCACAGAATTCCTGGTCTCACTGGCTGTCACAAAGTTCAGATTACAACATGCTACATGAAAGCATCTGACGACATTCCGCTCTGGAGTCAGGCAGTTCACTGTTGATCTCTGAAAGATGGAATTAGATTCTTTTCATTCTTTTGTGAGATTCAACTAATGGAAATGCCACTGGTATATACTGATATACTGTACTGTCCACTTATTTTACTCTTCTGTGCTGTTACTATTGGTCACAATAGTTCGAACATTAGAAGAGCTGAGCTGTCTTGTCTTTTGAGTTTCCTTGTTTTGATCATTAAATATTGGAACAAAGTGTCACTGTCACAAAGGACAAAGTTCTACTGAGCTAGACTGAGCTCAGCTATGGCAACCTATATGAATGGTGTTCTTATATTGTTGGTGACAAATACAAAAAGGCTTCAATTTTGTATTTTTTACAAATTATATTATAGATTTTGGGCAAAATACATAATCCATATTATCCTTGCTTGATTTAGGAAGATAAATATTTTGGAAGCTCCAAGAAGCTAACATGTTCAGTCATAACGTTTTCTGTAATTTCTAGGTTTAAATTCGATTTTCAATCCCAGATATTCAGTGTGGCTCTAGACTTTTGGACCCCACTTTATATTATACTGTGATGAGATGCTATCGATTTGACCTTTATGTTTACATTGATGGATTTTTGGACAATGATATAATGAGACATTACATAAAAATAAATGACATGCACTATAATTGCTTCTCATACACAAGGACAATGAAGACAGTAAAAGCATTGTTAGGGAGACCGCTGTGCCTTTAAACATCCATTTAAAAAATGTAAATTTCAGTAGCTCATGGTTATGTATAATTAATATGATTTAAGCTATAGCCGCAGCTCTCTTCTGTGCTGTTTTTATTATTTATCTGCAATATGCATTGCAACCGCGCAGATCCCTTAACAAATGTATAAAAACACACTTTGGCTACTAATATATGATGCAGAATTTACGAAGGCGTATTTAGCACTAACATTTCATCCATAAAAAAAGAATACAAAAAACATTAAGTGCTACATGCTCTAATGCTGTTGCTGTACAGTTATTGTGTGTCACTCCTGTGGGGCGCAGCATTATTTTCTGCACCAGACTTGCATTATCAGCTATGCTGAATGCTCCACAGCATGGCCTGTGCTCCTTCCAATTAGCTGATCATTACACAATGAGAGGCATTCAGGACAACTCCTAATCAGCCTAGAGACATGTGGCTGATTGTGCTGAAATAGTAACAATGATAACTTCCCAGTTTTCATATCTGCCACCAAAATTGTGACGGTGACATTGTGGCAGATTCATTTATGGCAAAATAAATAACTGTGCCGACCGCAGCTGCATTCGAGTCAAGGTAGTCCTGTTTTCTCATAGCGATATTCAATTTGGGAATTTCTTTCGAGGTGCCACATGTGCGAGGCAGTTTATTTCCCAGCTCGATTTCACTTGACTAGGCCAAGTGAAAACAGAAGCCAATAACCAACCTCCACACAGTGACCTCCTTCTCCACCCAGCAGACTGCAAGTTCAGTCATTACATTTGAACAACATCCATCACAGCTGCTTTTACGCTCCCCCATGATGGCGTTTGCTCCTCTACAGAGATGTTACTCTGTTTCTCAAGGACAATAATGGCCTCGCATTGAGCAGCGACACAATTGCCTTAAATGGAGAATAATTTCCACCCATCTCTCAGCTTAGCAAGACGACATGGCAAAGAACAGGAGAAATCCTTATTGTTTGGTGCTGGATGTTCTTGTGATACCCCATTCTGAAGACGAGGGGGAAATCGATAGCTGGCAGTGATATGATAATTGCAATGGTTTCTCTCCAGTTGACGGCTTTTGCAGATAACCCTTCTTAATTCTGCAAAGAAGAAACAATGAATCTTGTTAGGGGGTCTCGCTAGAGCTAGTCTGATAAAAGTCATCAAGCCGGGACGGCTGCGGGTCGGTTATCGGCCTGTTAGATCTCCACGACTGGAGATGTGTTCCTCTTATCACTTCAGAGATAGTCATTGTTAATGTAAGAATCAATGCAAGTTATAATTGAAGCTCAGTAACTGCATGGCTGCTAACTTTCTGGAGATGCTTTGTAAAACTTTCATTAAGTTCGACCTCAGTCTTAAGCCCTTTATTCGCACTCCTTTCAGAAACACGCATGGCGACACAATTAATTAATCCTGAAAGATGTGACACAATCCTGACTGGTGGTCACGAGGCTGAGAAAATGATCAGCAATCTCCAACAATGGACCTCTAGTACTCACATAATGACGAAAAAATGGTACTGGTTGCTGCATTTGATTGCACTCATGCACACAAAATGGTGGTTGCCAGAGGTAGAGCTTTGGTAATGAAGCAAATAATAAAGCCAATGTTCCAGTAATGATTGATTAATGACTGCACCTTTAAAAGAGAGTAGCTGCTGATTTCAATAATAGGACTACTGATGCATGCTCCTGAATATTTCACAACCTCCCACAGCCAAGGAAATGGACTACCTGAGAAGACTGATTGAACAGCGTGGGGTGTAGATGTATCTCATTATAAAAGGCTGTCTGTCAAGGTATCAGTCTGACATTGGTGGGCTGCGGACACTGCAGAGAAAAAGTGAATATTTAAATATATGACTGTCTATAAATCTTTGTCCATTGTGCCCAATATACAGAACAAATGTGTTGAACAGTAGGTGTGTGCTGACACAGAAATAGTGCTGATATATTGGTAACATTTTACAACAAGGTTTCATATGTTAACATTAGTTAATGCATAATCATGAACTAACTATGTTAATACTAAATATTTGCTTTTTACAGCATTATTAATTATAGTAAATTTTAATGCAGTGCATGCAGTGAGTTTTCTCTTATTAAAATGTTCCAGACAATTAATTGGACTTCTCAAAAATGTGATTAAAATCATGTACACTCACTTGAGATGAAGGCTTCAGTCAAATCAGTAGTTTAATAAATGCTGATTTATTTTACATGGAGTGGATCACCTCATGTGGGCCGTCATGTTGAGACAAATAATATTAAACTTTCTGGAACCTGCTATATTTTACATTAGTAAATGAAAATCTTTGCTTTTGCATGATGCTGCAGTGCACAAATAAAGAAATGACTGAGTGAACCTTACATTTATAAATATACTAATGTTCAATCTTAGTTCATAATGCACAACCAATGTCATATGTAAAATGCTAGTCTTGGACACACCACGACTAATAAATTCTGTTAAGTATTCCAGTTTTTGGTTTGTGCACAGTCTTATACTTGTGAAGTGTTTCTATATTATTTCAAAATGGTTATTAAATTATTCATTATGGTGTTGTTCAATTATAATGTGTTACCTCCAATTCTGACAAAACTTCTATTAAACTGGCTTAAATGTTCACCATAAACGTATGTCCTTCAAACAGTGTACAAGTCAAGTATTTATTATCCTAAAAACTTAACAGATTATTTAAATTTAACCTTCTCTTACTGTAGTCATTTTCCAAGCCACTGAATCTACAGCATAGGCAGGTATTTGATAATAGAACCATAGAATCTTTTGTTCTATTTAGTGGACAGCTACATACTTTATCCACCTGCCTCAAGACTGAAGCTGTATGATACTGTATGAGCAGGTCATGGAAAATGAGAAGTGAACTCAACCAATCACTTGTCTAATGTGTCCAAAAGGAGTGATGGCCCAACTTATTTCATTTCCATCAATCAGCAGGGAATCTCTCAGGAATACAGTCCTGCTATCACATCTCTCACTGAGCACACGTGTGATAAGGTCACCAAATAACCAGAGAACACACACACTCCAAAACCATACAGACACCTCACCTCTACTGTGAGCCTGACAATAAACCACATTTAACAGACACCATTGTAATCAGAGAGATAAAAAGGTAATAGTTGAATCAGACTTCAAGGCCGCCGATTGTCCACAACAATATTTGAAGGACCCTCACCATTAACAATTTCTAACCAATAAAATATTCACATAACAATAAAGATGTAAATTTGTTATAAAAATTACCAAATACTAAGAAATAACTTGATGTTTTTTTATTATTTGATTAATTATTTTAATGCTTGTTTTGTTTTATTTTAAATGATTTAAAATCTTCTTGAGGCCCCCTTGGAAGTTTGCTGAGGCTCACTAGTGGCCCCTGGACTCTTCGTTGTGAATCACAGGTTTGTCAATTGTGAATTGTGTCATCTGTTTAAATGCACATGCTAATGGGCTACTACAACATGAACAACTTCATAAGGATAGTGGCATAAAAAGTCAAACCTAAGTCAAAAAACAAAAATTTCAGGTAGAAATACAGTAGCTTCTGCAAATTTAGCTCTGCAAATTTAATACATGGTTTTTAAGGTCACTCCATGTAGGAGATAACGCAGATGAAAACAGAGCTCATACCGCTGCAGTACTGGAAGAACATGAAGACAAACCCTTGAAGTGAAGTGTCAAAATAAGAAAGAGACATATAACCATTCTCTCAGTAGAGACCAGTGCTGAGCGCCACACTTTTAAGTAGTGGAGACTTTTAGTGTAGTAGAGAATTCTGTCCTTGTGTAGCCGACTGCAGGTCAGTTGGGGAAAATACCAAACAATACAAACCACAACTTTCAGTAACGTTAAATCTGCCTTTTGGCAAGCAGAGGACTTTTACTGCTGGTTACACTAATACTAGTGGTCAACACTTCACGTCTTCATGCTGAAATGTTTGAAATTAGATTGGAGACAAGAATATTATTGTGGCAACATCATTTTCATTTCTGTTACAGGACAAAATGTTAGTACTTTTTAAGGATGACTACAATAAATAAATAAGGAAAAACAGCCAATAGAAGCCCAGAATACATAAGACCTCCATTACTATTTCAAAAGCATCTCAGGGTAACACCTGAAGAAGCTGGGTGATAAAATGCCAAGAGCACATTTTTGTAAATTCTAGGTGATGGGTGACTGTATTAAAGATGCCAAAATATAACAGTTTTAATTTTATTTAGACTTTTTAAGTCACAACACAATTCCCATAGTTTGACAGTGTAAAGCTTAAAACAGAACATTTTGTTTTGCTAACTCCTGCTAAACATGTGCCCCTGACATTAGCTTTATCAACACTTCAGCTCCTCTGAAAAAAAACTCAAAGCTTTGTCACCACAACAATCCCTCTCTGTCTGTGTTGGCACAGGATTGATGGATGCAGCTTGCCATCCGATATCTGCCAGAGCCTGTGAGCTTGATGAGGGGCACAAACTTTGATGGGAAGGTCAGGCACTTATGACTATCGACAGCCTCCATGCGGCAGCCAACGAGAGGATTGATTCTTGCTTTAAACTTTCACGCCATGGGGGAGTGGCAGTGACAGGGAGTACATCACTGTCTCTTTTGCCCGTTCTAATCAATAGCATCTATGGCCACTCCAGAGAGACTCTGCCATTTCCACCTACGCAGAACACGGGCAGTAAATGTCCAAGGGCGTTCCTGTAGGTCTTATCTCTTTCTTGTGTGGTCTTCTGCCTCATCACCACACATCAAACTGTGGCCCAATCAGTGGACTACCAGCACACAGAGGACCACAGAGTCTTATCACCCACTTAGAAGACTGATGTGTAGTGGTGTACTGTTGCTAATGGGAATTAAGAACGTGGATAATGTGCAAAACACATATTGGCTGATTCAGAGATTCATGCCCTTAAATTAGCGACACCGGGGCAACACAGTTTTATCGTAAGATATGGACAAACATTGATTTCATGACGCCCGCCATCAGTAGGTGACACGCAGGAGGCGTTCATTTAAAAAGCGTCTGGGGTAAAAGATGTCAGCATAATCTTTAAAGCAAGGAAACACATTTATTCCGCAGGTCAATCTCATTAGGGGTAAACTTTGCACTTTTTAGTCCGAGCAATTAGTCTAGCCAAATAATGTGACGGAATTGCTTTGATTGGGCTTAAGAACATTGATCCCTGAGGCTGATCCTGAGCCCAACCAGCTTATGGTACATTAGTTGCCTCCTGCGCAAAAGCTATTAGACAATGGATTTTCTTTTCACCTTGATTCATTTATTGCTTGGATAATCCCTGTATTTTGGGGTGATTTACCCCACCACTTGCTAGCTGTAATGGCTTTTAGCTAATAGCAAACACATACAATTAAACATTAACTTGAGTGGTCCTAACTGGAAAAACAAATCACACGCTCTTTTCTCCATCATTGTTTTTCCACAGGGGAAGACTTGTGAGTGAATGCATGTCTACATTACCTGCGAAACTTCTCAGCTTTGTGCTTGTCTTTGGTGCAATGCATGCTGGGATTTCTAAAGCATTAACAGATCAGAAAAAAGAGCTCTTTCACTCGTTAAGTAACATCCCGGGTTGCTTTGTGAAGTGTTTGACGTGTGCAGGTGTCTGCTCTTACAAAGAAGTGAGGTGATTGTAATAATTATGCTGTCTTTGGCAGAAGACTGTGAAAGGCTCGGCTGGCAAAGTGGTCAATATCCCACCGTCTGTTTCCCAAATCGCACGTCAGAAGAGGGTGTAGTCTGAACAGCCTGTTACTGCAACGATTTTATCATTCGGTTCTTTACATCACTTCGTGAAGGAGCTCAAGGATGTTCTCTTAGAAGGGAAGGCATTTGGCTTGCAGGAGCTGCTCCTCGTCATTCGCAAAACACAGAGCATAATTATTCACTGTCAAGGTGTGCCAGTAAAACTGCGGATCTGTGTTTGTCTCTCTGCGTGTACGTGTGTGTCTTATGTGTGTGTGGTTTTATAAATAGTATATGTGTGTGTCCAGGAGGACACAGAATCCTTTTTGCCATGCTAATTGTGTCAGCTGTAGCTTTTGAAAGGGCATATGAATGCTGGCCAGTAATTACCACAAATTCAACTCCCTGCAGGTAAAAACACAAGCTAGAGGCTATTGGAGTTGAGTCTGCTTATAGTTCTAGATACATGTGACACTTCCAACATTGTGCTCACAAACAACAGAGCGTAAATATGCTTTTGTGACATGCTTTTGCCCCATAAGTGCACTACTTATCTTCTGCCTCTGTTTGAACAGAAATGGTAATAACAAAAATGCATGCATTTAGCAATATGCTAATAGGTTTTGAAAAACTAATATGCTTCGATTTTCTGCATGCATGCATGTGCCCATGCAATGCCAATGGGGGTTTAATTAGCCTTTAGAGAAAATTAATGTTGACATGCCCATGTTGCATCTGCCTCTCGATTGGCATCTTTTATGTTAGCAATTTAATATCGGTTCATTAGAAAGCCCTGTTAAGTCAAAGTCTTAATTACATGTTCTAATTGAATACAATCTATTAGTCGAGAACAAAAATGGCTTTTTAATCATCACTTAGTTGACTTTACAGCTTAGCTAAACACATTGGCAGAAAGAAATAGTTCCAAAGCTTAACAAGTTGGCGTCGAGAAACATGCAATGATGGAGTACCCTCATGGTACTGAATGCAACTGTGAGGTTCCACTACAAAGATTTTTCTCAATTAATCAAATGCATGCTGTGAATTTAATTTGTATCTACAATTAAAGAGGACCCACATAAGCCCTGCACAGAGTGAGATAGAACTGCCTTTTTCTAATAAGGGCCGATCTGGTGACAAGAGAGACAACAGCAAAGCTTCCACTTGCTCTAAAAATACTTCAGTCGAAGGAACAACAACTAGCTCTGCATCTTCACAGAAATTAATCACAAAGTGAGAAGCACCTTTGAGGTCTTTTAATGAGTGTGCATGCCTAGTTATTTCTGAAACTAACTGCATGGATATCATGAGTGCGGCTAAATAGAAGATTGTGAAAAGGGGGAATCAATAACTCCATTCCACTTTACATCCACTTCATGTTTGGTTTTGTTTAGAGACTGTGATTATGAGTGGCAGTTGTGTGGCACTCTGTCAGTCAATCTGGACTGTCCTCTGCTCTATGCTAATTAGATTCATCTCATTTTCTAGCTGTTGTGATTGATGGTCCGGGACAATTTCAAAATGCTCATCCAGATAAAAGAGAAGCAACAGCCATCAGCTGCAAACAGCCTTCTGTATGTGTGTGTGTGTGCGGGTTTACTTAACCATATATTGGGGACAAATTTGTCCTCAAAAGTCAGGAAAGCATTACAAATCTGAGCAAAACCTCCTTGTTGGAACGTCTTAAGTTGTAAAAATATACGCTTTAAAAATATAGTAAATATTATATTAAATTTTTTCATTGTAAAAATGCTGAAAGTTTTATGTTAGGGTTAGGGTGTAAGTTAGATTACGTTGTTTATAACTAGCTGTACATATAAACAATAGTCTATAGAATGTCCCTAATTAGACAGGTAAGCAAACGTGTGTGAGAGACAGAGAATTAAATTAAACTGGTGAAGCTACTGACAGCTGTTTATTTTCTCTAAAGCATGACCAGTAATGGCCAAGTGCATTTCAGTCTATAGTGAAATGTAGCTACCAAAATATTGCTGGTACCGAAAAGCTCATTCATTCTTTCCACAAACTATCAGAAAAAAATGCTATTCATTGCTACGGGTATGAAAATAAGGTCTGGCTAAAAATTCTTCTTAAACGGGTTTTTAGAAAACCACTGGTTATAAAAGCATGATGTTTATGCATATTTTTCTTTGGTGGGATTTTATAAAAATGTTGCAAATTTGATTCAAGGTTGCATCACTGTTATAATTAAGTACTTAACCTTTGACTTTTTTTAAAGAAGCCAGCAAGCTAGAAAGCTGAAATGTGTGTATGTTAATCTCAGAGCAGTACCTGGCAATCCCCAAGGTTTTAGGATTTTAAAGTATTCCTGCACCTCACTAACACCTATTTGCCAGCAGAACTGTTGCCTTGACCTGTGTATAAGCCTTTCTAGTATTCTTGAAGTCTAAACCTTTAGTTTGTTCATTTAAGAGCAGTTCCATTAGACACCTTTGAAAATCAATTGGAGCAGATTATACAATATAATTTGCTGTATAATTTACTGAATGTGCCTGTTGTGATATATTATTACCTATAATTAACTATTGATCACATCTGCATTTCGAGAACATTCAAAAATTGTTTTGTATTTACACAAGTGTGGATTTTTTGGAAAGTTGCTCTTTTGTTTATCACTAAACATGCTGAGAATTGTGAAAAACAAAGTTATAGGTTAGACCCTCAGTAGACAGCTAAACGTGATCCAAATCAGCCAGAAAAGGTGTCAGTAGGCAGTGACCATGTTGAGTGACTTTGGCATGCTGGCAGTTTGAGATTGTAAATATTTCCTGCCCATCTTGTTGCTATGATACATTTAAGAATGTGAGGTGCTGCTTTACGTCATAACCCATATCAAGTGAAATTTATTTTTTAATTACTTTAATTAAGTGTTTCTATTTTTGCTGCATCAAGTCTCTGTGTCTTTAAAGTCTTTAAACCAGTCATTACATAAATGACTCATGACTATTGTGCAGACTCACAAGGGAACAGTGCTTTTTTTGGTGAAAGATCTACTTGCAAAAGAAAACTGTGAAGAATCATAATGCCAGAAGATTGACATTTTCTATCCTTTGAGAGTTTACTGCTACTTTTGCTCCAGGTCAAAAATCTGTCGAGAGAGTATCTGTGCCTCATAGGAGCTCATTATCAATCTGACACAGAAGTGACCAATGAGCTTGCATTAATTAGCATAGTGAAGTCTCCGTCACACACACAGAAACACTCAGATGTACAGTGTCCATGCCAACTGGCTTTACATAGGTTAGGCAACAATGCGTTACAATACACTAGCAAGCCAACACGCACATCACATCTGTGTACTAAAAACAAGCCCTGTTTTTCATTATTAGCCAAACAAGATACTTTTCAATCTAATGGCAGCTCATTTTTGCTGGACATCAGTATTGCAGTGGGAAAAGAGTGGGCCAGAGCAGAGTACACCATCACTATAGCTCACTATGCTGTCCTGGCCTTCCTCAACAGGAGTGCTGTGCGCCAGCTGTGAGCTGCAATGCAATTGGCTGAGATGTCTTGTAGTACAGAGGGGCATTGTGGGGTGGGATGTCCACATTGATTTATCGTGTAAAGTATCGGGATCCTGCTCCAAAAGGCAGAGCTGTGTTTCACGCTACGACACACAACATCATTATCAGTTTCCCTCTCAGCCAAGATCTGATCTTAACGGCTGAAGTACATCTTACTGCATGCCACCACCAAAAGTTTAAATGCAAAAATGAACACGTTTGGCACTGTTTCCAGGACACACCATGCTAAATGCACTGCCTGAGGATACACAGTTACACTGCCAGCCAGATGGTTTTATGGGTTTTATGCACATGGTAAAATGTTTTAAATTAGTTCTGAAGAAAGTGTGCCAACAAGTTTTAGAATTTTTTTTGCAAAACTAAAATTCTAGGCTAATAAAAATGAAATTGGTGAGTTGGATCCGATAGTGAAGGAAAAGCAGCCAACAAGAATTTAGCATGCATGGTAAGTGTTCCAGTAGTGATTAGGAACCATCTCAGGTAGATCCCTCATGAATAGAATTCTTGGAGTGTGTACAGATTAAATCTAGACAAAGGGTGGCTACTTTAAAGATGCATATATATATAAGATATTTCGATTTGTTTTTGGTCACAACCTAATTCTTAAAAATAAATGTGGACAGTATTAATAATCAAAAATAGGAGGAGATGTATTCTTCACTGGTAGTGTACATTTAATAACCAAATTTAATTTATGACATTGTACAAGTGCACAATAGCTCTGTCTCCAAAAAATGTCTCTCTTCCTCTCTGACTGACAAAACCCTTTTTGGCACCAAAGTCCTAGCACTGTTGAAGCTTCATTTCAAAGTCATTTCCTGCAGCTAATGAAGATAGTTCCAATGGCTCACCCTAATGTCAAGCAGATGCTTTTAGCGAGAATATCAGAGGGGCACCAGCTCTGAGTCTTACCTCTGTCGCTGTAGTCGTCAACCAGTATTATCTCTGCGATCAGGTGGTCTGGTGTGCGGTTGGTGATGCTGTGGATGGTTCTGAGAAGGGAGGACCAGCCTTCGTTATGGAAGGGGATGATAATGCTGGTGTTTGGGAGCTTTTCAAGATACAGCTTCTGCTTACAGCTAAAGATGAGAAAAGAAAGAGAGAGACTGAGATTGAGGCAGGCAAACACTACCAATCCCATTATGCATTAAACCAATTGCTTCATCAGAGCATAAATGTATAATCCACATATTGTAACGCACTTAACAAACACTCCCAATTTTACCAAAGCCTCATTGGAACAATAATGTGTGAAACATAAAGCTTGCCGCTTATTGCCAAACTTATTTGATTATTTGAAAACAAAAGGGCCGCCCCAACACCGTAGGCAATGGAGCTCAGATCATAAATCAATGTTTTGAGAGGTCCTTCAGTTTCAATGCTCTCATAAAACATTCAGAAATCTGCATGCTAATTGAGCCCAGACAAAGCCGGCATTGACAGATGAAGTGGCACTTTATGTCTCATACCAGTCTCTCCAATTCAGCACCCTGACAAACTTGACTAGACAGCCCTAATTTATACACCCCCATACAATAATCATTCTCAGACTGCGGTGGTTTGTTAACATTTTGCTTCGATGGCGGTAAGAAAACAACACAAAACAACAAAGTACAACAGCGCAGAGGAACACTGAGAACCTTGACATGTCTCGGAGATGAGCCAGCTTCTAAAACAGCCTGTCTGACCTGTCAGATCAGTCTACATTATAAAATACAGCTCAGGAAGACGAAGGCATCTATTAGCATAGTAATCGCCAGATACTGTCACGTGCATTACTGGAACATGCAACCGTCACATGGCACATGCTCAGAATAGGCATATAAGCCAGGATAAGTTCAGGATTTAGGCTATGCTATATCGTAGGATGAGAAGTGTGCTAGTCTAACACAAAATACAATGCGTTCTCCATGTATGCATATGTCCGAAGGTCAGATTCTGTAACCATTAAGGCTACTATTTTTCCTGAGATCCTCAAGTAGACATTTTTTGCTTTAGTTTTACACCTGTAGACTTAATTCACCCACAATAATCAGCAATAATCAGCTACTGACTGATTAATTGAACTAAGTTCAGGGTTAAGAGGAGTTCAATTAAGTACTTAAAAACACAGATTTTAGCACTTAGGTTTTTTCTTTTTAAAATAGTGATTTAAAGCAACAAAGTTTCCCTGGTTATAGTAGAATAGAACTATAGAATTATATTGCGGCGAGGGTTGGTGGAATATTTCTATGGCTTTTCCTGAT
>JAZGTK010014402.1:0-13760 GCA_036877625.1 Ambastaia sidthimunki
TTGATCTCACTCAGAATGACGTCTATAATGCTGCCAATAACGATGAGGAAGTCAAAAACATTCCAGGGGTCACTAAAGTAACCCTACACAGGACGAGGGGAGGGTGGGGAGGGTGAGAAAGGGCAGTTAGAGTTGCAGAATTGACCATCACTAGCGCTGCTCATACCCATGATCCATGAACGCAACATCCCAAACATCTCAAACGCTTGTTAGCCAATCACCATTTGGCAACAAAATCAGCTGATCTACATTCCCACTACACTCTAAACTTTGGTATGCGTTTTATTACTGATTAGGGCTGTCTGACTGTGAATTTGTCAATGTTTTTATTTACTGCCATAAGAATTCAGATTGCCTTTTAGAGAAGTTTGAGAGCAAGTTTGTCTCATCTTGGGAAACTGTGAGTAGCAGAAAGCGTGTGCTGTCTCTGCTTACACAATATCTGTTTTGCACTTAGTAGGCCAGGAAAACACTTTAATGGATTGGAAATTGCTGCCAAGTAATGCGAGACATAAAACTATTTAAATAGCAACTGCTAAAATTGCTGGTTGTGTAACGTCTCAAGGCGGATGAGCTGTGACTTTTAATATTTTCTGTAAAACATGATTGTTAATCCTCATTAGGGGCAAAACTGTGCTGTGATCATAGTAACATTTCAGGTCAAAGGTACATACAGTTAAATAAGTGAGGTCTATAATTTCTAGTGATAAACAGTGTATTATCCACTGGATGGGAAAAAGAAACCAAACAAATGAACAAAATGAATGCTTTGTTACTTTGAGGACACCTGTAAAATTGGTTATTAAACAGCACACAGTAACAGCATAGCATTATGATCACTGTCAACTTAGGTGGGCCTGCTTCTCCTAACCTGCTTCATTCAGTGCATGCTAGGTAACATATATCCTAAACATCAAAGCAACATTGCACACGCCTCTTACTTTAACAAAAGCGTAAAGAGGGTCATCTACTGTATTATAAACTACAGTATAATTTGCAGATCCTAAAAAAACTACTATTTGAACTCATAAGACATAATCATTGTGAAATGAATCACAGAATAACTGAAAAGAATATATTTACAGATGGTGCAGTAGATGAAGTAGTTCCTGGACTTAAGTTTAAAAATGTAACATGATGGATTAATTTGGCCCAGAATCTTAATCTACGGTATGACTTGAAATTAAGCCTTCATCATATTATATATACAGTAGGGAGTATCTAAGGGTGGGGCTTGTGGAGGGTGTGTCTGCAGGCAAGGCTGTGTGGAGATCGTACCCTGGGTTTGAAGGCGATGAGTTTGAGGATCATTTCCACAGTGAAGAGGCCAGTGAACAACATATTAAGGATATTCATGGCTTTGTTGAAGGACTGAGACTGACCATGATGCTGTAAACACATAAATCAGCAAATTCCTTTTTTAATTTTAATATTATTAATAATATATGTTGGGAACAAATATAAATAGCATGGCTGAGCACACTGACCTGCATGGCCAGGCAGATTGTGTTGAGGAGGATGAGGGTAAACATCAGGTACTCAAAGTAGGTGGAGTTCACCACGTACCAAACTTTGTATTGATAAGGGTTCTTAGGGATGTATCTGCGCAGGGGGCGGGCCTTCAGGGCATATTCCACACACTGACGCTGTATATATGCGCGCACACACAAACACACACACACAATGCATGCACATAATCAGAGTTACTAAATTACTAATACAGTTACAGAGTTGCTAATATTTCTACAGCATGCAAAAGATATCATAAATTTCAAGGTTCTCTAAAGTCAAAGTGCAGAAGGTCTAACACAGATACCTGGTTCTTGTCCAGCTCACAGTTTTTGTACTCCTGTTCTCCCTGCTCCTGAAACGTGACAATAACAAAACCAACGAATATGTTCATCATGAAGAAGGCGATGATGATAATGTAAATGATGAAGAATATCGAGATGACCACGCGGTAGTTGTAGATGGGGCCAACATCCTCAGCATGGGAGTCAATGGATCTGTAGAGGAGCCTGTAGTGGAAAAACCGAGGTTTCAGTCAGCCTCGCTACAGAAAAACCACAGAGCAGAAGAGTAATTTGGAATAGAGACCTCAAGCACGAATGCCAGGGATGTCAAGTACAGTACTTTCCTATCAAGTTTATACAATAATATAAAATATATTATTTTTAAGAGTATTGGCAAGACTTTACTTGACACCCGAATATTGTACAAAAGTACAGCTATTTTCAAACACCCATATGCATACTCGCGCATATGTTCTGTGAAGTGTGTTTGTGGCGCACAGAAAATTATTTTACTGATGACTGTTTACTTAAATAATTACTAAGCATTTTGTTTTATAAATCGAGTAATTAAACATTTATATATTAATATTACATTTTTTTAAATAACAGAGTGCACTCAGTGTCATTTTAAATTTTGCTGTGGTATTTAAATTTTGCTGTAATGTGTATGTGTGTGTCTTGTACCCTGGCCAACCCTCAAAGGTGGATACAGCAAACAGTGCCATCATGCCCTGCAGAACATCGTCAAAGTTGAAGTCACTGTTCTCCCATGAACGCTGAGCTTTCTCTGGCTTCCCAACATTCCCATCTTTGTACAAAATGTAGGACCCTCTGGAACACACACGTGATATTATTAGGTTTTTACTGTAAACACTATATTTTGTGGCGACGTACAAAGTAAAATTACCTGCACTCTGCCTGTGTCTGTTTAGAGGAGTCTGTGCAGTAGAAGAATTTGCCCTGAAACAAGCAAATGTAAAATAATGTGCATTAACGTGCATCACATATGGAAAATATGGAATCTACAAAAAGAAAAACAAGAATCTCAGCGGACTTTCAATGAATTGGAACTCCAAATATTTGTGAAATATAAACTTGTTTTTTGTTTTCTTAACAGAAAGACAATTTGATTATGCTTTCAGCTTTAAGAATGTAGTACTCTCAGTGTTGTTTAACAGATTTTCCCACATTTTAATCTATTCTACAAATTTTTCCCTTATAATCAACATACCAATAGTACAAGTGTCCACAGATAACTGTTACATACTGTATCTGTTCTCAGGAAAATACAAATTTTATGTGTTAACATATAGTGGAGCTCACCTTAAAGAGTTGCACACCAATGCAGGCAAACATGAACTGCAGCAAGGTGGTGACAATGACAATGTTCCCAATGGTGCGGATGGCTACAAATACACACTGGACCACATGCTGTGGACACAAAAACATACCCGTTTAAAACAAAACGCTACTTTTTTGTATGAATGTTTTGTGATTAAGAGAGGGAGACTCACTTTGAGGCCCTTGGCTCTGTTGATTGCTCTCAGGGGCCTTAACACTCTCAGCACTCTGAGAATCTTCACTACATTAATGGCACTTGACCTGTGAATCACAGCACAGTCCAGCACCACCAATCAGAGTAATTTGCATGCCAATCCACTTGTATACCCGGATAACCGATTGTTATACCCGGGCGATTTTTATTGGCCCTTGAAATAAAAATTCTTCTTTGGGCGATTGGGCTCCCAAGAACAAACTCCTAGTGTCATCAACAACATAATGTTGAGTGACCAACAGAAAGGGACTTATGATAGTTACCTAATGTTCACAAATGAACCCTTACTGTAAAGTGTTTTTAAAGGTTACAAACATTTTTAATGGTTACAGTGTCACAGATTTGATGCATAAAACCAAATGCATTAAAATAAAAATTGTTTATAACAGCCTATTAAAATAAAAAGAAAAATAGGTTTTGAAAATTAAGATAACCCAAAGAAGAATTCTGCTTTCTGAGTTCAAACAGACACAACAATATATATCAGGTTTTATGTAATTTATTATGTATAATAAAAGGTTTGAAAAGGTACCAAGGTTTGAATCAAGTTAAGTTGTAATTAATAAAAAATAATTATAAAAATGTTAAATTTTAATTAACAAAATTCATTTTGCACACACTTTCGCAGAGACAGGAAATGAAAGAGACCTCCAACCTAAGGCTGTTCATTCTCTTAGTGTCATTAATCCTGAACAGTCTTGATTGATTGGTCATGAAATAGAATTAATTGGTCATTGGCCATAGTGGGAAACAGGAAAGGTTATTTTTGTGATGAGAAGCACTGCTATTGGTTAGTTTGTTAATAGGTGGAGAAAGCGGTACTTACTGAATTCCAGAGGAGATCAGAGACACACTGACCACCACCAGATCCAAAATATTAAAATAATTCCGACAAAATGAACCCTTATGTAGAAATGCCCCGTACGCTGTCATCTGAGGGCAAGCATACACAAATGTAGAGATAGCAGGGGATTAGATATAGTAGTAAGGTTATAGTATGAAAGATATTAATTGCATGGAATGTTTGTAACTGGGACGCATGTATCTTTAAATTGTAAACGTACCTTTAATATGATCTCTATGGTAAAGAGCCCTGTAAACACATAATCTGCATAGCCTAGAATCTACCAGAGACAGAGAGAAAGACACATCAAAGCCTCATAAAAGCAGCACTAAAAACACGTGTGTTAGTTTGTGGTCATGTGTACCTGATTCCTGAATGAGTCATTCTTCACTGGATCTTCTGCTGCCAGTGAAATACTGCTCAGCAATATAAAGAACAGGATTAAATTGGTGAAGATGTTGTGGTTTACAATCTTATGACACAAAACCCTGAACCTACAGAGAGAGAGAGAGAAAGAAACACACACACACACACACACACACACAGAGAGAGAGAGAGAAAGAAATTGGTTTAAGAGACATTTTAGGATTGGAATTTAAGTACTATAAAACATAACCCACTATATATAATTTGGAGTGTGTTCACACTTGGCAGGCTCGGTTCTATTAATATAAGTGAAATTTGGTGTGGTCGCTTTATTGGTGCAGCTTATTTGAATGGGTGTGTATGCTGCCATCCAAACTTTTGTGTGAACTAAACAACAATTGTGAGCATGTTTAGCAGAGCACACAGCATCATTTTGGATGTTTGGAAAGTTGTGTCGCAAAACCTACAGTACGACATAAAAGCTAACCAGTCAGGTTGTGACCTTTTCCTTGGCTTTAGCTTTGGTACCTTTAGGTTTGGTGATAAAAGTGCCAGTGTGAAGGCTAAGCAAACCAGGACTAAATACATATTTTTTTCTTTTTAGATTGGACCAAAAAACAAAAAAAATGAACTACAAGCATGAACACACCCTTAAAGGCATGTTTGTGTTTTTCATACTTGTTATTAGGGCTGAAAACAAAGAAAGCTCTGGCCTCTGGCATGGGAACAGCTTTCTCCTTCAGCTGAATGTCTGAGAGTGGACGTGGACGAGGACCTACTGGCATTTCGGGCTCATCATCCTCCTCTCCTGCAAAGAAATGAGAGAATGTTTAGGGGAATTCATAATTTTCATTTTACAACATCATCTAGGCTAGTACATATACAACAAACCCATTCTGTCTATCTTCTTCATAAACGTGCCATTAGAATGAATGTGTTGACCACTTCAGGAATTATAATGTTTACAAAACTGTTTACATTAAAGTATGTCCTCTTTTTTTTTTCTTAAAACAAAATGTTTTCTGGGACTGCTATTAGAACAGCTTTTACTGTAACTCTCAAGCTCATCACTTTACAATATGCATATACCTGTATATATACTGTAACTTTTACAGCTTTCTTTAAAACCACTCTGGTCAGTTAGCAATTTTTCATACAGAATGTGCATGTGCATTTCTTTGCTATAATTTTATTTTCATATATATTTTTTTATTTGCTGATCTGATAATATACTTTATTTGTGACTTATGGAAAACACTTCGCATAATCTCCTACATGTACTTCAGCTTTATGCTTACATATTGGGCACAAACAAATAAACATGGAGGAGGAAAATGGTGATTGGAGATTTGGTTGGAGAAAAGTGAAGGATTCTTTGCTCAGCCAAGAAACAAGCTAATTGCTCCCAAGGCTGAATTCAACAGATTTCTCAGTTTCACAGAACAGTTTCCTCATTTCTTTTTTAATAAAAGTTATGAATAAAAGTTTTTTTTGAGTTAAAGTAAAAAGCCTTTTGACACTTGGGAAAATCATTGACAAACCTGGGAAATCATTCACAGGATATGGATTCTTCTCGTTCTCTTCACCTGTGTACTCATCTATTATGTTGATCTAAAAATCACACAACACACAATAAATAAAACCAACAACAGCGTTTTTTAAAAACAGAGAAATTACAAAGTTACTGTAAATGTACACAAACAATTATTTGTTAACAAGAGTTTCTACAGTTTGATTGGATGAGCAATGTTCAAAGATGTTGTAAAATATATGCACAACTGTGTGTGTAAATTTACTGATTTTTAAATCAATGTGCCAAGTTGCAATGTTGTTTGGCAACCACGAACAGCCCACAATTAGGCTTAATAAACTATTTTACTTGGCATAAGAATTGTTTTTGTAATTACTATGCATAATAAACTTGTTCATTGCACATTAATGTGTCTTATTACACATCTGTTGGCAGAGCTTTTAAATAAGCCACTTTGTAATTTACATTATGGAGCCTTTTGCTAGTGACCTTGGTGGCAGTCAGCATCTCTCCGTCTGAGGTGATAGATTTTAGTTCAATCTTATTCTCTTTCTTCTCGTCCTCCAGGGGAGGTTTCTCAGAATTTTGGCGCTTCTCTGGACTAGCCGTTCTGTGGGACAAAGACAGAAATCACTACAAAATATGTATACGTGGAGCTTTATGGTCCCTTTAAGCACCTGTATTTACTGTAATAACTGATATAGTCTTAACAAGCTCATTAGGGTTACAGACAGAAAATCCTCATAGGATTTTATGGGCCCTCAGACAATCTTAAAGCATTCAACTCATCTGAACCTGGCCAGCTTTTTTCTCTCCTTTTCCTCCTCTTCCTCTTTTTGAGCTGATGTCAGACTCTCTGCATCTGCCAGATTGTCCACGGCAATGGCCAAGAAGACATTCAGGAGGATGTCTGTTTAAAGTTCAGGAGCTGGTCGCTAGAAATGGAACCGTGCAGAACTATAAACTGAGCAATACCACTGGCAATAAGAAGAATAACACGTATTAAGTTTTGTAGCTTTTGGTAGCTTAACTGGTAAAGCTTGCTACTAGTAACAGCAAGGTCATGGGTTTGATTCCCTGGGAGTGCATATTGTAATGTTAATGTATATGTTAAATTATTTGTAAGTTTCTTTGCCGTAAAGAGCCAGTTTTGTGTTGTGTTATGCTAATTTGCCCTATGTTGTGTCGTCTCTTTCAAGTCGCTGTTGCTGTTCAATGTCTATGATGCTAAAGTGTCTCTGTCTGCTGCTAAGTGGGTTGTGGATGGGGTGTAGAGGGCCAAGGTTCAAGAGCTCTGGTTCGCTAGCTGTAGATATATATTTTACATTTATATGGACCAATCACAATCTAGGAATGCTATAATTCGTAGCTATCAGTTTCATAATGAACAGCTTTTTGTTTCACATAAAACAAGTGTGTCCCTCTGAGTGACATCACGCTGCACAAGATACAGTTTCCGCAGATGAAGAGGATGATGAAGTATATACAGACGAGCATTCCGGGGAAAGATGGCCCTCCGTACGCCATGATGCCATCATACATCACAGAGTTCCAATCCTCTCCCGTCAAAATCTATCATCAGAAGATATTAATGTTAATATTAATGGCAAAAATCAAATCAGCTGTGTAAAAAGACGCTTAAGGAAAGTTCACTTGACTATAGCAAAACCTGAAAGACTGTTAGGAGAGACTGGGGGAAGTTATCAAAGGTGCTGCGCCGCGTCTCGTCGAAGTTGAACTTTCCGCCGAAGAGCTGCATGCCAAGCAGACTGAAGATGATAATGAAGAGGAAGAGCAGCAGGAGCAGGGATGCGATTGAGCGCACTGAATTCAGCAGAGACGCCACCAGATTACTGAGAGAGTTCCAGTACCTGAAAGAAAACCGGTGTTAATACAAAGTCACAATCATAGGCTTAACATGGCATACGCATCACTGATATGTACCTGGTGATCTTGAAGATGCGAAGCAGGCGGACACATCGCAAGACTGAGATGCCAAGAGGTGACATCATCTTTGTCTCCACCAGAATAGTCTCCAGGATTCCACCACACACCACAAAACTGTCAAAGCGGTTGAAAAGGGAGACAAAATACGCCTGCAGTCCCAGGCTGTACATCTTCAGCAGCATCTCACCAGTGAAGAGAGCTAGCAGAACCTTATTGGCAATATCTGTAAACACGTATACAAAATTTCTATTCACTAACAGGAAATGTGTTTACTGCACAGATGAAAGAGCAAAAACATTGCTGGTGTATTTTAGTGTTGTATATTTCAATAGATTCAATAGAACTCCAATAGAGTAATAAAGTTTTCTTTATTCAAATATCTACAGTATTACAGTGTTGTGTAAACTGCTTAAAGCTGATGTGTGTATATGTTTAGATATTAAAATGCTTTCTCCTAGCCTTTCTCCTAATGTTCTTGATTAAACAGATAAGTTCAGCTCTATAAACAGAATCTGTGCCCTATCAACACAGATATTTGTTCCGACTCTCCCCTCAGTTTGTCAAAACAACCAAATTTGCATTTACAGTAACACTTACAATAGAAGGCATTTCTGTTGCCCCTTTAGCAGTGAGACTACTGTTGTACAGTAAGGTGTGTGTTTTATGTAAACAGTCCCTTTCTGAAATCATTACATATATATATATATATATATAATAATGCATAAAGTAATTTGCTGTATAGTTTATTATCTCAGTAAAGTGTAGAAACACTGGCTCAACCAATGACATTAGTTTAGGGCAATAAAATGTAATGAAAGTCATTGTAAGTAATGAAAGACAAAGGGTTGAGTGGAACTGGAGTTTGGAAAACCTGTTTGCAACAACATCATTATTTAATTCTTTTTTAATTCTTATTTTAAAAAATTACACACCGCAGCTTAAACTGTTAAATACTGAAATAATTAAAGTAAGTAAAGTGTTGGACAGTATTGTATCATTGTATTTTTAAATATTTATTCTATTGTAGTGCTGTTTCTTTATATGGCTACAGTAATAAAATCATGTTTATTTAAATACCTACAGTAATTAAGTGCTGTTTATATAAACAGCTACAGTGATGTAGTACTGTTTATTTAAATAGTTACTAATGTATTTTACCTTGCACATCAGTAAGCCAGTCTGGCTGTTGGTGGTGTTCAGAGGCAATGGTTAGCGTGTTCAAAAACACTAGGAAAATCACCAGCCAGTAAAACACATTTGACTTCACGGCTGCGCGGCACTTGCGACGACATAACCGATTCCACCGGCGAGAATATCGACTACAAAAAGAAAGGCAGACACAGAGAGAAAGAGAGACAAAGAGAAAGAAAGACGGAGTGAGGGAAAAATAAGGTACTCTGATATAAAGCAGAATATGGCCATTCCAACCAGAACAGGATAAAAAAAATTTAACCAGCCAATAAATGTACTTTATGGAAACACAGCACTATTAAAATACCTAGGTATGTTTCCACTGCCACTGAGGATCTATAGCAAGTAAAACTAATCTGAATAACAATAGCATCTGAATCTGTTAATGGGAGTTCAGTAATTAATTATAGGGCAACCGTGATGATCAAAACACAACATTGGCATACAACAGAAACAAAAATACAACATAAACACCAAACAGATCCACACTCAAACACGCAAACACACACAGCTGTATGAAGAGCAGTAAAGGAAGGCAGCCTCGCCTTCAGACGGTATGTAATGTACTAACCTGAATTTGGATTTGGAGATCCTATTTCTGGAATGGAAAACAGAATGTATTATACATACAGAACAGACACGACATCATGAAGGACAGTGTTTCCACAGAGACATCAGAACTGGGGTGGCAGTCAGGTGGCCCTGCGTGTAAATCACTATATTACAGCGATCAACAGAAGCAACTGAGTGGCACCCAGATAGATCGATAGATATCAACACCATATTAAAAAGGATCAGTCTGTAATGGCATACAAGACAGAGACAGAGAACGGAGTAAAAAAAAGAAAGAAAATGTGTGTGGGCCTGTGTTGCTATGTATCTTAAATGTTTACATATGTTGTAAAGGGCTTTGTGTTTTCTAAATTGAAGTTATTTAAATTATCCAAAAAGTTATCCAAATGAATGTGTGCTTATGGGGGTTTGTTGCAGGACAGCTTTTATGAGTGCAGTTTAGTTGTATTCCTGTCTGATATGTACTTTCAATTAAATATGTAACTGACAACAGTGGACAGTAGACAAAGATTCAGCAGACAACAGCAACAGATGCACAGAGAAAGAATGACACTGAAGATCACGGGAGCAGGAGAAGCTGCTCATTGGGCCCTGCTGACTACACCTACTCAGTTATCTGCACTACCTTAGAAAGCACCTCCACTTTAACTAGTGCTAAATCTGAATGCTAACCTATAAGCAATATGCTACAAATACTTCTAAACAGCAGTAAATAGTCTAGAGGAAAATCAGGTTCTTCCTGAAGAAGAACAGGAGAAATATGGTGCTGTGGAGACTTACGCCATGCGAGTACAGCAAGTTTCTCCTTCCATATCACCAGCTGGAGCATTATCAGTGTTCACAGACTCATTTTCGCTGGCTGGCATACTCACTGCAACAGAGAGAGAGAGAGAGAGAGAGAGAGAGAGAAAGAGAAAGAAAGAGAGAGAGAGAGAAATGAATTACCAGTAAAGAGAATGCTCATGTCATGTGCCCAGTGCCATCAAAGACTGTTTTTTACCCAGTCTACTCCACATCCCTGCTACCATACCCACTCACACTGTGTGTGTAACTAACTTCAACCTACAAAAGAAACTCTTATGATGCTGAAACTACACCAGCTGGCTGCAAATGTCTCATATTATTATTAAAGAACTCTTACAAACATGAACTGTTAGGACATTTTTTCTTTGTCTCCTGACAATTAAGTCACAGCTCAGGATAATTGCCAGTGAAGGACATGGCATGTGCATGTTCTTGGGATTAGTGTTGTGTTATTTACGGCTCAGGTGATGAGCTGTAACTGCTGTAGAACTAAGCACCCACAAGCAAAGATGGCAGATTCCAAACAGCATTCTTCCAGGGGGCTGTGCCAAGTGAGCAACTGCCATTGAAATAAAAGGGAATAATGAATAAAAATGCTAACAGATAGCTTTATCCATTTCATAATATGAAATTTCTTGACTGAACCTAAGAACCGGCCTTCGTTACATTTGGCCACAAACCACCAGAACTTATTGTTAAACTGTTAATGATGTTGTTCAGAGTTCTTCTAAAGTGTCAAACACTAATAAACATAAGTACAGAGAAACAGACCCTCTCATATATGCCATGTAAAAGATTCTGTTATTAACAAAAACAATGCTAATCTACCAATCAACATGCAGGCCTGGGATTCCATCCTATTAACATGCATGTGGCAGGGTCAAGCAGGGGCTCTGAATTCCATGCTGCATTCTTATTTGCTCTGACCTTAATCCCTATTTCTCTTTCTTATATCTGTCAGTCATAAAACACTTTTACATTATTATCCAGACTACACCACCCCTGGAAATGGGATTATGTTTGATCGGATATTCTAAGAGAGGATTATGGATGTCAAACAGTGACATTACATCTTCTGTATTGTGGCCATATGTATTTTAAAAATTAACGTATTTAAGACATAAATGGTCACTCTTGTAATTTTTACTCTTTTAATTTTTGTTTATAGATATTTCAACAACTGAACACTACTTTTTTTCTAAACAGATCCAAGCATGAACAGAAAGCAACATGCATCAATGTCAGGAGAAATATGCCCACAATCCTTTGTAAATACACTTCTAGAAAACCCTCACCATGGCTATCAGAGAGAAATCAAAACCTCAGTCTCAGAATCACCATCTGAATCATAGTGCATGTAGCAGAACCGTTTCTCTCTGGATATGTCATGCAAAAGCCTGGCGTGTTTTTGAAATTCAAAAAGAAAAACAGATTCTGATTAAAATACCTGGAGAAAGAAAATGACATGCTGAAAGTCCAGATATTTAAAACAGACAAAGTCTTACCACCCAAACAGAGCAATGAGTTCAAATTTCAAAACACAGATTTTCATGCCCATCATGATTCAGAATACTTTGAAAAACCCGTCACCCGCCGTACCCAGAATGCCCTGAGTGAGGTATTGGAGGGTGGACCATGGGGTCAGTCTAAAAGGTTTGAAGGTGCCTGTTGCACTTTTGCCATGCACACTCAAAAGTAAACCGTGGGTTGCTATGGAGACGCACACGCCTTACGAAGCAGAGCTGCTTTTTTCTTCACCGCCCCGCGGATGTACTGTAAACGGTGAGTCTTTCCTGAAAACAACAGAGTGAGACTAAAACAGTCATAGACAGACACACACTTGCAAGACAGACAACACAGAAAAGAGATCAAGACGCCACCTGCCCTCTCTCTACACAGTCACATCTCTCAAGACAGTCACATTCAACACAAGACCAAACACACAAATAAACTTGTCATGGGCCTAGTTTGGGTAGACACATGTAAAAGGAGAACACAGACTATTCAGCATGTAGTCAGACAGCATCCATCCCATTCTGTGTGTTCAAAGTAAACTGAATATATTCATGCTCAGGTTGCTTTTTCTGTAACTATTAAAAGAGTAAGTAAAAGTAAATCTCTTGCATTGCTGTGGTGTAGTGCCACGTTCTGCCACTAAATGTGTCAGTAAATAGTTTAAAGTTGAAGATCCATGTGTGTCTAGGGCCAGACTGAGAATATAATATATATACACAAATAAATATTTATTATATATACAAATTATATATATATATATATATATATACACATAAAATAAAACCTTTAATTACTCTCTAAAAAATTTTATTACTCTAGACCAACTCTAACATAAAACCCCATCTTCTGAACCTTTTGCCCCACAAGAAAATTGTGACTGCTTTTGCTTATTATAAAGGACAATTAAAAATGTAATGGTTAGTAGGATAATAAAAGACAAAGGAACAATTACCAAACAATTACCAACCAATACATACAAACTAATTAAAGTATGCAAATATTATTGTAATAATTTTTCACCATTTAAAATACAGTGATATATGCAAATAATTTAATGCGTGTCATCAAACAGATTAAAATTTTCAAGTATTTGTCCTTGTATATTGTGCAATAGAGCCAGACAAAATTTTGCACCATCAATATTTAGATGTAGAGTTGCTGTTTATTCTTAAAAGCAGGAGAGAATAAGCTTCCATAACTATGAAGGGCCAAGCAAGCCATAATTCATTGTGGCACTCTCATACACATATTCTCCTTTTACATACACATATTTTTACGCATACGTTCTCCGTTCACTTACAAGATTACACTTATATTCATATATTTTACACCCATGCAAATGTATTTAATGTACACATTTGATATTTTAAAAATAAATGTATGTAAGAGAAGAATGTATGTATGTGTGTGACAGAGTATAGTGGAAACGGGAGGAGTATAATAGAAACTGAAGGCTGACTATTTACTACGCTATGAGAAGCATGAGCATGTTCGTGTGTTCAGATCCGGATCAGCACGAGAGCGAGGGGATGCGGCTTAAATGGCCTACGCCAACAAGTCTTACAAAGAATTAATTAAGAAGGTATTAAGAAATATTTCATTCCCCGAAACTGCCTTCGACTCTTTAGCACACTGCAGTCA